>OY725490.1:2085383-2356443 GCA_963281255.1 Aphrocallistes beatrix
GTGTCATTGTGTCATATCCCAGTACTGTATGGTATGATTCATATGCTAGTATATCAAATAACTAGATAACAGTAATCATATACTAGTAGTAATGTGAGTCATAATAAACATTCTTCTGCTAAATCATTATTATAGTAAATGCTATAGAATAACGACTTACTATCAATACATGTTTATCCTTACTATTAAAACTCGATTAATGTGTATACAAGTATATATGTAACGAATTGATTGAAGAAACTCCCGGGCACAGAAAGCTAATTTTTTGCGCGCTTCTGTCAGTAATATTGCAACATCACAAACTTGATGGTACAGCAGAACCTCAATATTTGAGGAACCTCTTTATGTGGGACAAATTTAGGCCGCCTTTATTCATTTCCATACAAATGAACCTCTATAAGTGGGGAAATGGGGAATAGGGAAGATACAAATTTAAGAAACTATTTTGCCTTTATAATTAAACTCTTTAATGGGGAGGGTAAAGTGGTGAAAGAGCGGTTATCTAGACACAATTTACAGTTCGTTATAATGTTATGTCGTCACTTGACCTGACTTGAGCTAGAAAGTAATTGTGTCAGCAAAGGCGTATCCAGCACAATTTTAGGGTTGCGGCAATTCCAGTCTCTTCCGTGAGAGGACTGCGTTCTAGGCCCATGTGCCGCACCCTGGCTACGCTTCTGATTGTCAGGTCATCTGGGCTGACAATACTTTGATCCAAAAATCAGAAAATCAACGAAATAGATGTAATATACGTATTATAAATCAAAATGACAAAAAAATACTGACTTGAATTTACTATAAATGGATTTTTGCTAAATATACGTATGTATATTGTGTTTATTGTACACAATCATAAGTGAGGACCAGGGGAATGGGCACATTTAACCGTCCCGAGTTCCCCCATTTGTGGAGGTTCTACTGTATTGTGATGAAAAGAAAGGTGTTGGCGAGGAGAAAATTGTGCATAACCCCCAAATTCCTCCTAGTAAGGGTCGACCCTCTCAAAAATAAAGAAAAGTGCTGACAAAGAAGAATAGAACCAAACGGAGAAGTGAATGATGCGAAGACACTGAATTAGACCGAGTAATCTGTCCCTCTAGTCTAGTGTATTTAAAATAGGTTGGAAGATAGTATTGCCATTTTTTTTGAGACGATTTAATGTTGTTTAATTGAATATTATTAGAGTAACTCAATTGAAATTGTTACTTAGCAAATTTTCACCATCGCCTGATGATTCATCTTACAGAACAAATATTCATATTCATTATATCCTTGTATGTCAGATTATTCATAATATATGGCTGTGAAGTTATGTGATTAATCCAACAAGAGTTATATGCTACCTGTATTGGTGTATATGATTCATATACCCACATCATGCTGTATTTCGTATGTAGGATTAGAATCGGATTAATCATATTTAGCTAGATACAGACATAGATGTCAGACGTAGATTACTTATATGTCAATATGTCAGTAGTATAAGCATACTATAGAGTGATTCATATGGATATTTTCAGCCACGTATCCAAATTGCTATATTTCACCATTACATATTACTAGACGATGGAAAAGTATATAACAAGGGAAACAATGACAAAAAGCAGACAAACAACACAACAACTATTAATCTACTCCAAGAGCAATATTCCGAGATTAATTCGATACAAAATGTATCACAGTACAATCAAAAGTGCAATCACTGAACTCCACCAAGAAGAGAGCGATGGCAATAGAAAACAGGCAATACTTCGTGAGTTAGACTGTTTCGTACTGGACAATTCTCTCCGAGAGAGCACGGTCGGTCAATTGAAAGGACATACACTTGAAGATAAATGGAAAATTTTCAAAGAAGTAAAAAAGTGCGGCTATCAGAACATTGTAGTAGCTGCCTTTTCAGATGAGGAACGGGTAGACGACGAGTTTGTCAAACAATTGTTCGAGAAAGGAGAAGATATGACTAAGCTCTATGCGTTCTGTAACTTCATAGATGACGTTAATGAAGATGGTACAATCGTTGCTGAGACAGTCCCGACTACCCTTCTCAAGATGAAAGAACTCAAACTACACAATCCCATCATTGAGATTGACCTGGCTGATCAAAGGATAGATTGGACGAATAAGTCGATCGTTGAGGAAGTGTGTCAACTTCTCTTTCAAAGGATTGAGTGGAGCAAACAGCAACTTTGTCCCAAATCGAAGATATTCGTCAATCTGAGAGACTTCCCCATTGCCATGACCAAATGTCCGGAACGTGTCCTGAGAGTGGTCGAATATATCAGCGCTTTAGATGACCTGAGACGCCCGTTAGGATTGATGTACGAAGAACCTACTGGACGCTTTCTAGGCGAGCAGATGGGATTATGGACCAGCAGCGTCCGTGAGGTAATGAATGCTGAGGGATGGAGCAAAGGTCACTTGTTGGTACATGTCCATCAGTATTTGGGTCTAGCAGAGAGTGTCCAACTGGAGTGCTTAAAGACAGGAGCAGATGGCATCTGGGCAGGCGTTTGTGAGGAGGGAGCAGCGTTCGGACATGCTTGTTCCAGCATCACACTCTTGAATCTGATTTGCATGGGTAACAAGAAAGTTCTGAAGAGGTACAACTGCACTTACTTAAGGAATGCTGCTATAGAAGTAACCAAAATTACGACCGGTATACTTCCACACCCACGGCAATGTCTGTACGGGGAAAGGGCATTGGATAGTGTCTTTGATTTCGGTGGTATTGCTGGTGGTTGGACAAAACGAAATTCTTTCAACTTAGCAAACTTCTTCGGTGAAGTGCAGCCAATTCGTGTTAGTACACTCTCTTCAACGCATATGCTGAAACAACAGATGATAAAGACCTTTGGTTTCAACGTTGATTTCACTGAAGAGATAATGCATTTCATGAAAAAGAGAATGATCCAGGACCTGGTTGGTAATCGAAAGGAGGAGTATATGAGTCCTGTGGGATTAGCGCTTCTCTTTGATCGGGCTGGAGGCCATTTGAATGCCAACATGAGGAATGTAATTGATAGCTGGGAGATAAGTACGCCTCATTGGGAAGTGTTGAGATCTCAACTCCGCAATATCTGGGATGAACTGGATAGCAGTGAAGAACCTAGTCAACAAGGCGATGATGCACTCGAATTTGAAACATTTTTCGAACGATTTTTGAAACCATACTACACGAATATCAAGAGTTGCGACGCAAGAAAAGCATTGAAGGCTCTCGACATGGATAATGATGGCAAAGTTGAATGGTCGGAATGTATGGTCTACATTAAGTGGGCCATCTACGAATACCCTGATATCAGTGATCTGGAAGAGCTGCTCTCTGTTACGTTCAAGAAAGGACTGTTTATGGCAATGCAAGATGAGGTAGTCACTCCGGCAATAGACGGCAGTCCATTTGATCAGTTTTGCACACTGCACACTATTTGCAAATAAGACTATTTTTGTTACATGTACTTGTATTTCTTGATCCCCTGTGTGTTTTCTTTCCTATTCTTTAGAGTGTGTATAACAATAATAATAATAATAATAATATAGGCTAACAATATCTATTTTCTTAATGCAGTACATGCTCACTAATCCGGGATCTGAACACCGAGAAAAATACTTTCATTTTGCTCTCGTGTTTTAAATCGACGTTTATGATATTGTACGTTTATGATATTGTACTTGTTTATGATATTGTACTTGTTTATGATATTGTACTTGCATCTTCCAAAAGTTTGAGACACCGCGTTACAAAGCAATCAAAGGAAATAATAACCTTAGTATTCTAGCTTTAGAAATCGATCATTGCTATTTCCCATTAATAAATTAATGTTACTTCTTCACTAATAGACAAGATTATAATAGCATGCCGAGATATCGATTCTATCAAAATATTCTAACACATATTAGCCATTACTTACGTATAGGTTAGAAAACTATCTTAGATCTATTTTATTAGCGATAGAATGCGACCCCACTACATCTCTAAACTCTTAAGCATATATCTCTCTATTATTATTATTTATTATTCCAATATTATTAAAATGACTATTTCGAATAATATGTACTGTCAAATATTCTGAACTAACCTAAAAATATACCCCAGCTTAAAAATTAATTCAATATCTTACATATTGTGAGAGGTTTCATAAAACATAAAATCTACGATGAAATTTTGGATTACTTGCAGTAAAAGAAAGGCATTATCCAGAAGCAATCTTCAGTCTTCCACCTGATAAAAGAATAAATGAAAAATCAAAGTTTGAAAATGTCAAACCATATGCTTTGGTAGGTGGGACTTGGATACAAATGAAAAATAAGTGTTAATAAAAAGTAGAGTAAATACAGTACTCAAGGTTTGTCATGATAATCCAGCTATAGGTGATCATTTTGGTTGTGACAAAACCTACCAGAAAGTAGCAACAAGATTTTATTGGGAAGTAATTCAATTTATATACCTAAGTACATGTATTATAGTTCTTGTATTATTGTTCCTTTAGAATGATGTCATGGTATGAACACTGTACTCGCAGTCTAGCTGTGTGTGCTGATTTTCGAAATCTATTAATTGTGGCCACGTTTGTAATTGGATTAGCATATATTTGAAACATGTCAATTACTAATGCATCTGATACTTTCAAAAGAATTATTTGTATATATCCTGGACTAAGGAGTATATACTTTAGGCTAGAGTCCCAGATGCCCGGGTATAAACTGAGCTAGCCTAGAATATACCCACTAAGGGTTATAATCTAAGCTATCCCAGATTATACCCGGGTATAATCTGGGATAGGAGTATATTCTAGGATGCGACAGCGGAACTACATGAAAATTAAATAATGCTAATTTCCGTTAAAATCAAATTACGATCACAATTCTAGTTCTTCGAGTACCTCCAGCAATTGCACAAACAAACAAAAAGTTTTAATATGCATATACATAAGATATTAACAAATCTAACATACACACTCACTATCTATTTTAGTATCCAACACACACACACAATGACATAAGAAGAGCTGATGTCTAGTACAACTAATTTGTACTAGCACAACCTACAAGCAAATAGTATAGAATATTCAAAAGGGAAGAAATACTAAAGTCTAGTACAACTAATTTGTACTAGCACAACTATATTCAAATAACATAAAAAATTCAATAACAAAGTAGACATAAAGGTTTTCACATATGAAAGTTGATAAACAAATCAACCACAGCTGTGTCAACTTGCTCTTTTCCGCACACTTGTAGCTCTCCACACAACTCTCCTAACTTTTCGCTCATTGTATTCTCAAAACCTGAAAAACTCGCTTTCGTATTAATTCCGTGATAGAATAAATTCATATTTTTCATTGGTTCCCAGACGTGAGACTCCCAATCGAATGGACAGAGAGTAGAATGGTTGCAGCAGCAACAGTTCTCTTTGTCACTTTCCGATCGGTGTGCTTCATAGTCGGGAAAGTCGCCATGTGGTGGTGCATCAAAGATGTGTACAATTATGTTCGTGACATCCGCGTTATTTATCCAATTAGTTCTGCTAACAGCTGTTGCAAGACCATCTAATGCAGCTTCCGGCGTGTCTCCTCCTCCATTTGCCTTAACATTTTCAAGGAAATCCATAATCTTTTCAAAATCTTCAGTAAAATTCTGGTCTGAAGGATAAGTCTCGATGATGTCCTTATCACAATGGTCGCGATAGATGACAATCCTGAAGAAGCAACTGCTCCCTTCTTCCTGATAACTTTTGACAATCTTTGAGACCGACAATCTTGCTTTCTCTATTTCCTTTTCCATCGATCCAGTTCCATCAATAACAAAACAAATGTAGTATTGACTGGAACCATACTTCATGTCCATTAAGCTGAGAGGAACGTAGGATATTTCAGTTCCTTGTTGTGCGTAATAATTTAGAATATCTCTCCCGAACCTAGCCCAAATCTTCTGCATCCTGTCCCTATTTGTTTCTTGCAAGCAAGTGTATTTTGGATCTTTAGACAGATCCCAATTCCATTCATTTCCGCATCTCAGTTTGAAATCACTCCACTTCATTGACTCTTCAGGGAGTTTGACCGTCATGTGATCTTTGTAGTCATCACACATGAATAGAATAGCTGTTCTTCTCTCATCATTCTTCCAAACCTTCCCTCCCATCGATGAAAACTGATGTCCAGTCAATATTTGACATTTCGAACCATCGTTGTGAATTCCTCTTTCACAAAATTTCCCACAACTAGGACATTGCATGTTGCATCCTAACGCGTCTTTGAGGTATTCGTTCTCGAGTCTTTTGAACTGAGTCGCTAAATCGGAATTTGGATGAAAGTTGCCAAGCTGACCAGACAGAACATCTCTGAAATTGTTGCGTTGTTGCAAATAAGAAAATATCGAAAACAAATTCGTGGAAGATGTTTGTGTTTTCTAATCTCTTAAAATTTTCATTATCAAGAGCATGGTCAAACCTCTTCAAAGGCAGAATTGAATTGGAAGATCTTTCAACTCTTACTCCGTCAACAATGAACTCGTCCTCTAAGAAATTTGACATTTGTTCTCGAGAGATCATTGGGTTGAGATATTTGCTAAGATAGACTGACATCGCCTTGAACGGAGCTTCTCTTGCTTGGAATGATGTCGGTTCAGCAGATTCATGAAGGGAGAAGTTATTGTCTGAGTTGAAACATTTCATTTCTCTTAAATTTTCTGGAGTTTTATCCAAATCAGCAATCAAGAATTTAAGTTGATCTATCATCTGTGTCACAAAACCATTGAAGCTTTGTTTTGCGCTTTTGATAGTCCTCTGTTTAATTTCTTCCTGGTAAGCATGCCAATCTTGATGAAATATTTTTTCCAACAAAATATTTCTTTTGCAGATAAATTCGACAACAAATTTTTTTTCATCTGTATTCCCGACACCAGAGTCACATTCTATCGCTTCATTTACTTTTGAGTTTGCTTTTAGCAATAGCTGTTCCATGGTTAGGCTTTCTTTTAACTCCTCAAACGACTTTTCTACATCTATCTGCATAGTTGTTAATACGTACCTTTTGATAGACTCCAGATAATCCATCGCAAACTTCTCAGAAATATTTTTGTCGTTTGCAATCATGTTTTTAGTGTCCCATTCTCCTTTGAGCATTTTGCGATTGTCGATTTTTTGAAAGAAATATTTTCTGAGTCCATTTTTCTGTTCCTCACGACGAGTTTCATCTTTCTTTATCTGATCGACTTGATAGTTCCAATATTCACGGAAAGCGTACGAGAATAGTAAAGTAGAGAGTTGTCTCTCAGCTTGGTTTGACAGCATTGTCCGTATGTACTTTATCTCGTGGTTAACAACCTTTATGCTGGAGTAGAGATCACTTATGAGCTGTTTTATAGTAGTTTGAGATAACTTAGGATCTTTGCTTAAACGAGTTAGAGCCTGTTTTCTCACTTCATTTATCAATGTATCCCAACAGCTGTTATTGGGATCATTCGGGTTTCTCAGTTTTGAAGACAAGAGAAGTATCTGTGACTTTTCGGAGCATTTCCCCCAAACTACTTCGTAATTGTTAAAATCGCCAGAGCAGATCTTAACAATAGGATAGCACTCCTTCGGTACCCATTCAGGGATGGTATTTTTCTTTCTAAATAAATATCGCTTACCTTTTTCTTTTGTTCTTACAAAGGAATTTGGAGACAGATACACACAATCTGTCCTTGGATTGGAAGGGGTAACCCTGGTAAAATCTCCATAAGACTGGTTTAGAATGCAGAAATAACATTCTTCAAGGCGTTTTATATCTGGATTTTTTAGCCCATGCAGAATTTTCCATTCCATGTCACTTATTATAACATCCAATCCGAAATTACCACTTGTAGATCGTAAAATGTTCCAAATGTGATGCTGATTTTCAATAAAGTTGCATTCTATTTTGAAATTTTTGTAAAGATTTTCAAAATGTTCACTTCTGATAGAGTCCAGATCTTCAGATTCAGCCTCATAACACTCTCGCCATATTTTCTCAAATTCCTCTAACTTTTCTTCTTCAGAGAAATTGATGTAATTATCAATGCGATATTCAATCTTTTCTTGAAATATTTTCATACTATCTCTGATTTTTATCTCAAGAAACAGATACTGAATGCGAAATTTAATCTTATCTTCATAATTTTTCCTGTAGAGGTATATCAAACGATTTAAATTTGATAGTGCTTGCTTGTAAACTATGTCGAATTGCCCGCATAAAGAAATTTTTTTCTCTTCAGCATTGAACATCTTTCTACACTCTTCTTCACATGGTTTAAAAGTTCCATCAAAGCTCTCCATTTTTTCTGTCAGAATTTTCGTTGTACTATCACAACAGGATTCTATAGTATCAACCTCCTTGAGGATTCTACCTAATGCTTCTTCGAATGAGTCCTGTTTTCTATAGATTTCCTCATCAATCACTTTAAGACTGATATCCCGGAGTTTCTCAGCAAAAGCTACTTCTTCCAAATCCCGATACATTACAATGTCTTGGTATTTCACACAAGTCTCCCAAACGTGACCAGCCATTTGAATCCATTCACTGAAATTATCAAAAGGTGGTTTATCTGAATTATCTCGGTTTCTAATAGCTTCAAAAATAGCACTCCGTAGCGATGAACACTCCTCCGCGAAAGCAGTTGTTGGTTGAAATTTTCGTGCTTTAGATTTATCATTTTCACATAGTGGATAATCAGCAATACTTTCTACATTGAAAGCTGAAGGAAGAACGAATAAATCATTTGTTGACACTTTGATTAAGTCTGATATTCTGACACATTCAGAGTCAGCTGTGTGGAAAGTGGAATCCAAACTATCCATCAAATGTTTCAGTGCACCAGTGTATTTAGCCACATTCGGATCTGCTTGTTGATTTAAAACTAGGAATATTTTGGGTAAATTAACTTTGTTCACTTTGAGTCGATTTAAAGAATAAGCACAAACTTGAAGCAGCTTTTTCAGATCTGACCCGATCTCTCCTTTAACATTGATGATGACTATTTGAGAAACAGCAAGACAGAACAGTGCCATCGTTTGATCAAAGTTAATCTTTGCATCAGTTTTAGACTCAATGGAATTCAGTCCTTCTGTGTCAAGGATTAACAAATTTCTGGAATTATTCAGGATTTCATGCATTTGGAACAAAGAACCATAAACTCCTTGTGTACAGCGACCTGCACTCGTGATGAATTTGCAACCAAAACAATAGTTGAGAAGTGTGGATTTTCCTGAACTCTGAGGTCCGAATATACTAATGACTGTGGGCGCCGCACTTAAAGGGAATTTCTTTCCTTTATTATAAACAGAGTCGAAATCTTTTTGTTGTTTATAATAGTGTTCCAATAAAATATCATAATTTTTACTATAGAAACCTAAGTTGTCTCCATCAATGATTTCAAACGGCTCTCCTCCCATTATCTGCTTACTGAGGCATTCCTTCAGTTTAACAGTGAATTCATCGTAGTTTTCCATATTTTCATTGTGTTTGAAAGTCAATAATGCTTCTCTCCATAAAATATCGTTTGAGTAACGATATTTTTGTGGTTGATGAGGGCTACATTTATTTAAGTCCACAAAATATTTTGATAATTTATAAAACAGAAGACCAGAATAATCGTCATCAAACAATTCTAGAAAAGCGGGGACAATCTCACTGCAGGTAGTCCTGCCAAGTTCCTCCATTACAGAAGCACATTGATCGTTCAACTGATCAACAACCTTGGTATCTGTCTCCTGACTAGCTCTGTTAAAGGAACTCATGTACTTTACAAAAAGTGGGTAGAATGAAAGAAAATCAGGTTCTTCAAACCCAGATCTATCCTTGACTTTGTATTTTTCGATGATGTTTGTAATTTTGTTGATTTTTGCAATTGAATTATTAATAACTTCATAGCTCTCATCTTGTAAATAGCTCAGAACACTTTGTACAGGATTGAGAGCTGTCAGAAATAAGTCAGGTTCAGAATGAATTATTCTTCTAAAACTATCTTTAAGAGTTTTTAGGAATTTACTCTTACAAGTTGAGAGGATAGGAATGTGCATGACATTATGTTTTCCACTTGGATCTAAGCTTAAATCTTTGCAATCTCGAACCAAAACAATAATAATCTTGGATAACTGTGAAAAATATTCCATATCGCGGTGAAAATCTTCATGATTTTTATCTTTCTCAAGTACATGTATTATCATAATGTTCACATACCTACATATGCTTTTGATTAGCTTCATAGAAACGCCACTATGACAATCAAAGTAAGCAACTCTCCTCTCTTCAGAACTTAATGCACCTTCTAACTGTATATTTTTGGTAATCTGAACATCAATCGATTTAAAATGAAAAGGATCGAAGTGATCATCATTCAGATTTTGATGAGTAAAATTTGTGTTGAATAATTTATTTAGAAGTTCTGACTTGCCTACAGGGAGATAACTGGCACTTCCTAGTCCAAACGAAGCAATGGCGAAACATGGAGGAATCGTGAACCACAATTCATGACATATCTTGAAAACCGGTTCAGATTGTCTGTCATTGATGGGACTTAGCAGAGGATAGTAGAATGGGACTGGAGAACAGAATGAATAGAGATCAATGCAAAGAGCCTTTACTATGGGAGTCGAGTGCTGGAATATTAAATGGAATATTTCATGGTTAGAGCCTGGGATCAGAGGATTCGGCTCATTTATCTCCCTCAAAATGTCCGTAATCTGATCTAGGGGAAGATTGCATTTCATGCAGTAAAATGCAATGGGTATTATGCTCTGAAAGAGTTCGTCAAAACTTTTAATATCTGAATCTTCCCTTAATTTATCAACATAGGTCTTATGTGTATTCGTGCTGATTTTCTTGTACTCATCGATGGATATCTCTTTAAAATTTTTGAAAGATTTCGAAAGTTTTATTAATGATTCAACTTGCTTTTTCGAGTGATGCTCTTTTTCCATTTCGCTCATGCTATACTGTAGCTTATACTCGTTAATCACTGATTCAACAATATTAAGATCTTCACTGATTTTGGTTGTATCATCTAAGCTATACTGCTGCTGAATTTTTTCTATATCTTCAATAGTCAACTCGATTTTGATATTTAAGAATTCTTCAGACTCTTTGAATTTCGAGAAATACTCCTGAAGTTGTTGGTACGCATTTATATCTTCTTTTTTTAGAATATATCCTATTTTATCCTGCAAAATAAGATCTTTTGAAATAATTTTAGAAACCAATTCAGATGTCGGTATATTTCCACAAATACGATGTATACAGTCTAGAGCACTTTTTCCCTCATCAGAAGAAAAGTTAAATTCATCAATTTCTCCTAGACTTGACAAGCTGTCAGGATCCTCTCTAATTTGGGACAGAGTAAAGTATTCATTATATGCTACTTCATTCCTGCTTGCTCGATTTGTTGTTACTTCATTCCTATTTGCTTTATTTCTATTGAAAAAGGGAAACTTCTTCTTCTTTTTCTTCTTTTTTGGATCCATGAGTGGATTCTGACAAACCATTTGTGAAGAGTTCATTCTTTGGATTGGACATTCACCGTAATAATTTGTTTCTGATCTTTGAGTACTAAAATCACTTGGATACAATGGAAGATTAGGTATTTGAGTCTCTCCAAATAATTCTTCAATTGATTGATAGTCGTTTTCATCCATTGATTGATACTGGTCTTCATCGATTGGTGTTTCCATTGCTTCATAGAATATATCATCTTCAGAGCAATCAGTAACCTAATAAATTATTAGTGATGAAGAATTGAGCACTTTTATTAGGAAAACAAACTGAAATTTGTTCGAAAAAAACGTTTAATCACGAATATTGTTATTTTGCCAAATCGTGTCTTGTAGGTGCATTTAATGTCTATATAGACGCAAAGAATTCGCTAGCAGCACAGCTGCCATACACCAGAAAGCTGATTTTTGGCATGTGGGAGTATTTTGCCTATGGCTCCACTAAGTTCTGATCTCAGACGAAAATATCGACTTATCATGCAATTATGACGTCATTTTCACCTTTTTTTAATTATTAGAAATTTCAGTTTTTGGACAATAACTCAACCATTTTAGGTGATAGAAGGCTGAAATTAAATTTGAAAAATTAAATTATCTGATTTTTCGAGTGATATAGATTATAACAGTAAGACATATGTACGTATTTAGAGATGATACCTACTTTATAGTTAATCAATGTAAGACTAGGCGCCCAAAGGGCGCCTCTGGCTGACACTTTTTGTCTGCAAGCCGCGCATGCAAAGCATGCGAAGTGCGCTTGTAATCTATAATTCATGTCCTTATCTAACAGTTTGAAATTATTTTAATTATTCAAGACTATAGACTTACATCATTATGGTGATGGGTATAATCTGATCTGTCATCTATGTTCTCTCCTCTTCTCACATCTTCGATTATTGCTTCAATTTTTATTCTTTCCAAAGGTTTAAGAGCCATCATTCCAGCGAGCTTTTCATTTGTTAATAAATATTCCAAATCTCCAGTTGTGTTGATCCCGATGTTTATCATGGACTGATAGAGGTATAGTAGGTCCTTCTGTTTTAGAGCATCCTCTAAAGACGTCATTGGACATCCTAAAATATGTATAATTAAACACAATACGTATTAAAATATAGTTTTAGCCTCCACTACTCAAAACTTCATATGCCTAATACCACTGAGCAATAATATGATTTTACTAAAGGGTTACTAAACGTCCATGCCACATCTCCCTACATAAATACTAAACATAAAAAACTCACAGTTGTAGAACTTCTATATTTTAGTTGTAGTAAAATCAGCAAAGAAGATTCCTTTGTTCGAGTGTTCAAGCAATTCAAGGTTGCAAGGTCACATTTTATAAGATAATAATGAAGAGACGTAATCTCCAAATAATTTAACCTATATGATCTCATCTTCCAAAAGAAATCAAATACGACAATACACTTCATGCTAAGACAGAAATACATTTCATGCTAAGACAAATACATTTCATGCTAAGACAAATACATTTCATGCTAATCCACGCACGAATGAACCAATAGTGTCATATCTTTCCACTCAATTAAAGTAAAAACGAGATACTTCCACGTAGCACTAGAAGGAGTGTTCGCGTACCACAGTTTGAGAAAGGCTGAATTAAACATTACAAGTTTTATTTTTCAATTTATTCTTTTCAATATATCTACCAATATTTTTTGCTATTTTAAAAATATATTTTCAATTGCCATTATATACTCTAATAGTAGTCACCCTCGAATAATGCCCCTTCTCATGGGGATGCTACCTTTTCCTATCCATTTGAACGAATATTTTCAGCAAATTTTCCCTCTTACCATTCTCCAATTATTCGTGTGATTTTGCTCATCGAAAAGTCTCTTACATCTGAAATATTAATTTTTCATCAGTTGGTAGATGGGGCTAAAAGTGAATAGTATCCCCTGCTACTCCCCTAGGATATACAGAGGGTTCTATCTGCTGGGGGAAGGTTTGCCCCCAGCCCAAATTAACATCCTAGATCAGTGGTTCCCAACTTTTGCCGCCAGAAGGCCCCCATTTGTACCTGCAGCGATATTGATGGGCCCAAAAAGTGATTTTCAATTTTATATGATGAATATGTATTATTGCAGATAAATTCCTAAGTGATCAAATGGCCCTGTCACGAAAATTTTGGTCTGCGAAAAAATTGGTCCTATGCTGAAAACTTTGCTCCTGCAATGTACCAATTTTCCATGGAATATTGGTCCAGGGGATCATTTTTCAGGAATATTGGTCCGGGTGGACCAAAATTCCATGGAAAATTAGTCCATAATAGGACCAAGATTTTCAGCGTAGGACCGATTTTTCCTGAAAGAATTGGTCCCCCGGACCAATTTTCCAGTGACAGCCCCATATATTGAGTCCTGCGGCCCCATATGAGGCAGCCACTGTCCCAGATAGAGCCCTGACACGTATTCAGAATTACCTCAGTTCTTTAGGTAGCTAGGCTAATCACGGATGTCAGAGGGTAGCACCCCGGACGCAGTGTCCCCGGAGACGGTCTCTCCCCCAGCGGAGCTCACTCCTGGAGGAGAGGTCTACTGCTCCATCCCCTCGCTGGGCTGGGTGCGAGGGAAGATAGTCCCCGCGCCCAACTCGAGTCTGCCCCCTGTCCAGCAGAACGGGACCTCCTACCAGTTCTTGGACCTCTCACACGCCCCCATCGTCTCGTTGTGGGCGCCGAAATCTCTGCTATCGGACAAACCCATTGATTCTCCGTCCTTGATAGAACAGCGTGATGTGTGTCTTGCTAGAGATGAGATTCAGGCTGATACGACGCAAACTGAGAAACGGAAAGGACGCCCAGTGACCAAAGGGAAGAAATCTATAAAGAAGTCAGTGAGAATGCCGAATAAACTGAATCAGAGGAAGAGCAAGTATGTTTGTGGAGTTTTAAATTTGAACCTATGCTTTTCTATTTATACTTTTCTCCTTAGAATCAAGTCCGTCCCGTCCAATCAGATCTCAGAGCCTACCACTGCCACAGAGAAGACCAGCAGTTCCCCCAACTCCTCTTCTACTCGGTTCAAGTTCGATTTCTATTCGCAATCCGAGACCTTACATCCCAGAACTTCTGACATAACACTACAGTACCAAACGTTTGAGTTTCCAATGCCAAAGAAGACGCTACCATTCACTATTCCTTCTCAGAAATTAGGTACAAACTATCTGTTATAAATTTAGAAAGTGTTTGGGCTACATCTCCATCACGTCTACGTATTACATCTTTTGAGGGCATTGAACTAGTGCTGCTAACTCAGTGATTCTCAAAGTGGGCCGTAGAGCCCCCCAGGGAATACATCTACGATATTTGAACCTCAAAAAAAAAGTGTATTCCAGAATATTGATGGTCAATCTTTGAAACAAATTTCAACATTCAATGTAGTTGTTAGAGCTAGAAAGTACATCACACTGTCAATGGTTTCCCGTGACTAATTAAGCTACATCACGTCTATTCTATCTTTTGAGAGTTTGTAAACCCATACTCCTTACTTAGCTATGGTGACCATGATACATAATTACCTAATATGTATAACGTGTTTTAAAGTAGATTCACATTGGGCATGCCTAATTTCCGGGACAGGACGGATCCCGTCCTGGAAATTAGGTACCTTTTCTGTCCCATCCCGGAGATTAGGCATCTTGACTCATCCCGTCCCGGAAATTAGGTATCTAGATTTTCCGGGACGGTCCCGTCCCGTCCCAGAAATTAGGCATGCCCTTCACTCATTTATTGTTAATATTTCAAGACGTGGAACTACGATGTAATTATATTCGCATAGGACTATGCTTCAAGTGTGGAGATATCGACGGTGACGTCATCACCTGTGTGGGAAGTTGTCAGAGAAGTTTCCATTCCAAATGCTTCAAATCTCTCTTCACAACCACTCCCACTGAAGATGAGCCAGTCAAATGTCCGGAATGTTGTAAAGGAGAGACTTTATGCACAAAGTGTAGTCACCCACTTGATGAGGAAAGCGTGCATTGCAGTGTGAAGAATTGCGTTACCAGATTGCACAAGAAATGTGCTGACGATAGCATTGGCTCCAGCAGCAATAGACCAGTGCCCCCTCTCTCTAACGAAAATGCAGGTAATGAGACGCACTCAATGAATGGATTTCAGAGAGGCCTCTTTTTTCGCGATTTCGACAATTCGCGAAAAGATATTATATTTGAAGTAGGAATAAGACCTAAAAACCTCTAAGTAGGAATAAGACCTAAAACGTACTAAGTATGATTAAGACCTAAAATACCACACATTATCCCCCTTACCAATAAAAATGTCACTTTCATACTCAATTTAACACTATTCAAACGTAAAATGCTGACTTTCTCTCTCCCTCCAATTTTAGGTCTTATTCCTATTTCGAATGGTTTAGGTCTTATTCCGATTCCCCCTTAAAACCAGCCAATGACCTGGGATCATTCTATTTATAGCATGAACCCCACATTTCTAAGGTTTCCCCGTCCAAAATGACTTAATCTGAAATGAGCAAAATCCATAGTACATGTTAAGCATAGCACTGCAGTTTGCTATGTCTTCTGTCATTGCTTGCATTACCCAATGCTAGTTATGCTACACGTCTCACTATTCCCACAGACTCAAAGAAGTACAGATGTCCACGTCACCTGTGCCTAACCTGTCTCTACACAGAAGAGCATGTGTACAGGTGCGCTCCCTACGTCTCCTGTGTGCGCTGTCTCAGCACGTATCACAACAGACACGCGTGTCTGCCGTCAGGATGCGAGCTGCTGTCCAGCCAATGGATGATCTGCTATAGGCACTGCTCCAAGACTATAGCAGCTGCTGTTCTCAATGTTAATTGGTGCTTCGAGTGTGGAATAGCTGGGACCCTCATCTGTTGCGAGGTGATTAGATTTATATTTTTAGTACGGCTATTGTTGACTGGAATTCTATCTTAGTTACGAAGATAAAGTTAGAACTTAGTTGATGTACAAGATAGAACTGTTGTCATCTTATTTTCTCTGAACTTATTCGAAGAAAATAAGATTAAACTAAGCAGTTTCGGATTCTGACACTATAAAACAGTGGATCGGAAACTTTTTCACTCTAGTGACTCTTTATATACTTCGGTCTCGCGGACCATTCATTAACCACAATATTCAGTGTGAACCCCTTAATACAGTATATGGATATGAGACTTATATTTTGATCAAAGAAATGTAGAATTTTGATCAGAAATGTGGAATTTCAATACTAATTAATGGAAATTCCACATTTCTGATCAAAATTCAACATAAATTATAATCAAAATATACAGTCTCAATGTATACATACTCTGCTTAATAATAACCTGTGATGTATTCGTAGACGTGTCCAGCTGCCTTCCACCAGTCGTGCATAGACAAGAATCAGCCAGTGTCCGCGGACTCAGAGAGCAAGTGGTACTGCCGGGACTGCTACAACTGCTACAAGCCCACGGCTGGCAGCATCGTCTGGGCTAAGCACGGGAACCACAGATGGTGGCCCGCACAGATCTGCGGCGAGTACGACACTCCTGAGAATATGCAGGTGTGTCTCAGACCTGATCCATAGCAATTCTCAACTTACTTTAGTACTGTTGCGTTAAATTCTGAGGCACTTATATGAAAGGAACCATGGATGTATAACTTGCGTGAAATTATGAGACACTTATATGAAAGGGAGGTTTTACATCCATGGTTCTTTTCACATAAGTGCCTCAGAATTTCACGCAGCAGTACTACAGCAGCTACAAGAGAGACCTGCTCCAGCTCTCTCCACTAACAATTATTATTTCTATTTTATGATTTTATGCAATTCAAAAAGGCTTTTTTGGAGAATGAACTTGTTACATTTAAATTGTTACATTTTCATCCTTTACCTAAAAGCCCCAAATGCCCCCTTCATATAAGTATAGAAGTTTAGGTTATTGCTCAAAACAAATCTTTTTTGAAATTTTTAAAATTCACCCATTTCACCAAATCTTAACCTTAAAAATGAAAATTATCTGAATTTCTGTTATTTTAGACAACAGAACATTCGATAGGAGAGTTCGTGGTGCATTTCTTCGGGACAGAGAACTACGGCTGGGTGCACCATGGACGGGTCTATCCGTTCCTGAAAGAAGACAAATGCATCTACGCCAAATCTCAAAAGGGCCTGAACGTGAAATTCCGCACTGCGATTGAGGACGCAAAGACAGCTCTGTCCCTGCACGAGAACGGAGAGACGGCACAGAACAACAAAACCTCCAACAAGTACATCCACATCAAGAACAACAAGTACCTGACCGGCCGGCCTGTCTGTGTGCTGGCAGACGCGTGCACCTGCACGGAGGAGTCCCCCTGCGTCTCCGACTCCAAGTGCATCAACAGAATGGTGAAGACGGAGTGCTCCAAGGACACCTGTCCCGTCCCGGACTCCTGCGGGAATATGCGGTTTCAGAGGTGTGAAGAAGTGTCCACCGCCTCTTTCTGGACGGACACGCGTGGCTGGGGCCTGAAAGCGAGCGAGGACGTGAAGCAGGATCAGTTCGTGATCGAGTACAAGGGAGAGATGATCAGCTCCCCGATGTGTCTGGACAGGATCAAGTCGGCCCAGGAGAAGGGACTCACCAACTTCTACATGCTGACCATCGACAAGGTCCTGATCGTGGACGCCTGCTTCCGAGGGAACAACGCGCGCTTCATGAACCATTCCTGCGACCCGAACTGCCGCACTGAGAAGCGAATCGTGAACGGAGAGACTCGCATCGGACTGTTCGCCAACCGCGCGATCGGCAGCGGAGAAGAGCTGACGTTCGACTATCAGCTGGACTGCCTAGGCAACGAGCGCCTGGCTTGCAAGTGCGGGGCTGCGAACTGCTCCGGATACATCGGCCTGCGACCGCCGCCCTCTCTGCCGCAGGGAGAGAGCGGGAACGGCGGCGGGGGCGGCGGGAGCAAGGGCAGCAAGCGGAAAGGAGCGCCGAAGGGGAGCGCTTCCCGCCGGAGGAAGCGCAACCTGACCACTCAGCTGCTGCAGCACGATGACGACTGCTTCGTGTGTCAGGACGGAGGTCTGCTGATCATGTGCGACTTCTGTCCGAAGGCGTACCACCTGGAGTGCGTGGAGCGGACAGAGCTGCCTCACGGTCAGTGGAAGTGTCCCTGGCACTTCTGCAATGTGTGCGGCGGCAATTCGAACATCCAATGCGAGATCTGTCCCAATTCGTACTGTCCCAACCACCTCGACCTGAACTTCCGAATCGAGAGCAACAAGTTCTTCTGCAAAGAGCACAGTAAGGTAGACATTTGTAATTATTACCTCCTTCACTCGGAGCGAGACCTGGACAGCGATTGCGTGGACGTTAAGCCCATGGTCTCCTGAACAACCTGGTCGCTTAGTCTGTTTGTATTGAGTATTCTGTATTGACTGTAATGTAAATTGTATTGATTACTGTTGCTGCACACTTACGTTATCATGACTGTTCTCTTGAATGTGTGAGTTGTAATGGTGAGTTGATGTACACCTGATTCAGTGATGAACTCCGATTCTATCAGAATCTTCCATAATGGAGTTAAGTTATTCGTATTTACAAACTGTCTATAATTTGTTTTCTGTCCCTAGTCAAACTCTGTTTACATGTGTTGTATTTCAGTCTCAGTAAACACAAATATTATCATTGATTAAGTAAACATTTTTAAACACATTTGTTGTTCTTTATATATTTCTACAATTGAATTTGAGTGTAAAGATACAGTTTCAGATTATTTAGGAAAATTATTAGATCCAATTCGCCGTTCAATCTTGATAGAAGTGAGAGAATTTGCGTGATAATTTGTATTTTAAAGACTCAAGCTACTATTGGGTGAGTACTTTTTTAATGACACAAAGCTATCTTAACTGCATTGTGACATGATGAAATTGGGAATATTTCTATTTTTGTTATTTTGCTCGTTATCTAATTACAAGCATGACTTCTCAACTCCATCTCTCTTCTATTATTCGTAAAAAACAGGATATTTCCATAAATGCAGCCTTATAAAACTACAGTCAGGGTCGCTTATTGTGAACCACCAGGGGACCAAAAAAATATGTTCATAATAGAGATATTTCATAGTAAGCGAACTTGATTCAATACAAATCCTATCTAACGAATGAAGTTGGGACCAGGAGGTTAGTCCATAATAAAAGAATGTTCATATTAACGAGTTCATAATAAGCGACCCTGACTGTATTTAGTCGCATTTCATTAGTATTGCAGTAGAACTAGGATCTACTATTAGTAGTACTTTCCCCACTTTCTTGAGGAAGCATGTCTTATCCTAGTTCTACTGTATTTCCTATACAGTCGAACCTGCTATAACGGCCACTCTGTATAACGGTCACCTGCTCAACGCGGCCAGAGGCCACCCATTTGCAGTCCCTTACTGACCCAAAAACTGTGTATAACGGCCATCATCTGCCTATAATGGTCACTACCTGTCTATAACGATCATCACCTTTTTATGTGTTTATGACAGGACCTGTTACGAACGATAAACAAGTTTCATTATATTACTTCAAGTAATAGATTTCTAAAAACTTATATTCATTTCACTACGTTGATACCTTTTGAAGATTAAGACAATCACCTGTATATAACGGCCACCTGTGTATAATGGCCGATTTTGCCCAGTCCCTTGGGTGGCCGTTATATACAGGTTCCACTGTAATTGTATAAATGCCTGACTTCTTATTTTATGTAAAATATTTTTTGGTAATTTAAGGTTGTTTATTAAAGTCACAATTATTCATAAAACATTTGAATTTATTTCGAAGTAACACTTAAATGATTAATTCTTAGTTCCTCCACAATTTAGTTCATTTCCGTATTTGTTTAGAATTTGTGTTATGGCAACGGCTATAGTAGCTCCACCTGAAATATTAAGTTTTGAAAATGAAATCTCTGAAGCAAAACGTGAGATAGAAACTCGTTTCTGTGAACTGATCAATCGCTTGAAAGAGAGAGAGAGAGAACTTGTGAATGAGTTGGAACATATTCTAGACACTTACAAGAGAGAAATAGATAAACACAAACAATCTCTAACAGAACTTGAAGCAGGGTTGAAGTTTGCCAAAGATAATTTAAAATCAAACGATCTTAACGAATTTACACAGTCGATCATCAAAAAATTCACCGAAAAACGTGAAAAGTTTGAATCTGAGTTCGATTGTAAGCTTGTCAGTGTTGAGTTTGATGAGACAGTATTGCGTTTAGCTGGTACTATTGGTAGAGTGACTGTTACTGACTCGACTAGACTAGCATCTCGTCTCCCTGTAGTAGAGTATGAGGGAAGAGTGTCTCCTGTACTCAGTATAGGAGGGACATCAGGTGGTAAGGGAGGACAATTCTCTTTTCCTTATGGAGTATCAATACACTACCTAACTGGTTATATTTTCGTTGCAGATATGAGTAACCACAGAGTTCAAGTATTCGATAAAGATGGAAAGTATTTATACAAGTTTGGAGATAGAAATGGAGCTGGTAAGATGAAAAATCCCGTTCGTGTTGATTTCTATCAAAATAAAGTATTCGTATCTCAGTACACGGGTGGTTGTTTGTTAGTTTACGATTTGAATGGCGGAACTTTTCTCCAACAGATAGGAACTCCAGGGAATGGAGAAGGTCAGTTTAATAACCCACTTGGCATTACTATCAATCAGTCTAATGGAGAAATATTTGTATGTGTCAGAGGCAAAAATATAGTTCAAATAGTCTCTAAAGATTTTCAATTCAAGTCTCAGTTCGGACAAGGAATACTGAAGTATCCTATTGACATAAAACTAACTAGCGAGTTCATTTATGTACTGAGTCACAACAAACCTTTCCTCTATTCATTCAGACATGATCTAACTCAGGTACTGAGTCCTGTCCTCACTTCTATTTCCAAACATTTGAAGAATCCTTGGTCATTCTGTATAGATGGTGCTGGTAACTTTATTATATCGGATCGCGACCAGAATGCTGTTATAATATTCAATCATCAAGGAGATGTAGTTCATAGAATCACGAATAGCGTACATTTACCGATGGGTGTCACACTAGATGCAAGAGGGAGAATTCTCCTTGTAGGCGACAACCACCGTCTTCTAATATTTTAACACTGATTAAATGTTGATTGAGTTCTTTTCCTTTTTTATGTATTGTTTACTAACTTTGATTTTGTTATTGCGAACATTTTGGAATTTTTTATGATTATTTGCTTTAGGGTTTTTTAGGTTGTTTAATGCGATAAGTAAAACAGCGGTATTTGCTGAAATATGTTTTGTTATCTCTGTATAATAAATACTACTTTATTACTATAATGTCTATGCATAGCATTCTATACATATGTATAGAATGCTATGGTCTATGATATGTATTCCAGGATATAAAATATTGTAATACGCTAGCTCTTGTCCCAAAATGAGAATTATCCTAAACACCTCCTTAAATACGAACACACTAAGTTGCTAAACAGCTAATCCCAAATATTCCCTAATATCACTACATATGTAGCTCGAGGTAGTTTAGTAGATTTGA
Organism: Aphrocallistes beatrix; assembly: GCA_963281255.1. Lineage (NCBI taxonomy): Eukaryota > Metazoa > Porifera > Hexactinellida > Sceptrulophora > Aphrocallistidae > Aphrocallistes > Aphrocallistes beatrix. The sequence goes on from OY725490.1 coordinate 2,107,434, forward strand.
TTTAATTAGCACTCAAATTGTTTCTCTTTATTTCGCTTAGCGTCGCTTATCGCAAACTAAATAGTCTGAAATTATTCGGTTGCAAAGTGGTGATTGTATCATAGCGTCAGGTTTAAATTCTCATAATCCAGTGGCTGGTTAAGCAGTTATATAATGGAGTACTTGTGCTATGCTGTACCAACTGGCATTCTCTTCGAGAAATTACACAAGTTATTAATAGAATTAGTAATTCTATCTATGGAGTTATGGAATTAACAAATATTATTTGTGAATCTAATTATGAGGTTCTTGTGCTATTGTAACTGGTTAATCATATACGTATGCCTAAAAAAACAATACAGGTCTTATTTCATGAAATTCTTATAGAAAGAATATTTTAGAATAATTGAAGTTCTGTGATTGAAATATTTATAGAAGGGAATACTAGGAAGCACAAACTGTGAGAAAAGTGTAAGAAATATCTTAATTAGAGTTGTTAGATCTAAAAGGAAACATCCTCTACCTATATTGGCGATATTTTTTAACAACATTTCTCCAAACATTATACAAATATATTACAGACACATTTGATGTAAATATCGAAGCACTGCAAGATGAAACAACTCAAATGCTTGGAAAATGATAGTAACAAACATAAATATAATTTCAGAACATTTGTAAGACATTGGACTTCATGGTCGAGTGGTTAGCGCGTTGCTGTATCAATATGCTCCGTGTTTTAAAAAACAGACATTTTACAAAAATGCTAAGAAATGAAAGAAAAATGGAAAGAATAAAGAGTCAGTCATTCTAGGAACAAAGCTGTAGATAGGTAGAACCGGGACACAGAGAATAATTTCATGACAGGAAAGGAATCATTGGTAAATGTCAAGGAAAACATAGCAACAAGTTAGAGACGGTGGGGCAAAGAAAGATCAAAAATGCATGATAAAGTTTAAAGTTAAAAAAGTGTGAGCTGGACTAAAAAGAAGATAAACAAATGACATAGAGGAAGGGTAAGTAAGGGTAAAGGTAAAAGTAAAGAACTGTTTATCGAAAAGTGCCACAGAGTACCACTACGCAGAACCATAGCAAATGTTCAGATTGATCAGGTTGGTTTGTCATGTTAAACAGGTTTGACAGGCTAAACCGGTTTGACTGGTTTGACTGGTTAAACCGGTTAAACCGAGTTGACTTGCTAAGATGCTTAAAGAATTGCTCAGGTATTGATTGGAACGTACAAATAAATTTCACATAGTCAGCCAGAGCTAGTAACTTCTGTAAAGAAAAGAGGAGAAGCACACAGGGTTGTACAAGTTAGGGATGAGGGTTGTGACACTATAGTGAAAGATGCTGCCCATTGTAGAGGCATTAAGCATCAGCACAGCACAGTTTAAGTCATCCAAAATTAAGGAAAGAGATTATGACACTTATGCTGCAATGCGAGTATTTTGAAAACGTCGGTCTTTTAATGGAAAACAGCGGTAATTAATTTGTTACGAATGCCTGAGTGAAGGACATTACACGGAAGAATATTTCAGTAGAAGAAAACCTAAAATTCGATGTACCATTGCGGTCGTTAGGGGCACATATTGGAACCAGCAATAGAGCTGACTTTAAACGCGAAGGGGCTATCGGAAGAGCTGAGATAAGATCCCAGAATATTTAAATGACTCGATCTGAAATTCAATTTACTTACAAGTTCCGGCGATTACGCAGCCTATGCCAGGGTATTGGTTCCTTCACATACTGCCCTCATTGTCCTGTTGCATCTGAGCTAGTGTTGCAGTGAGCCCTGACATCACTGATCGCATTGCTGAGACATCCAAACATATCTCAGAAAATGTCGTCTTCAGCTCAGCATAATCAGGCAATTCTGCAACAATCGTTACCGCTGAAAGATCTGCCGTCAAGCTATCAACACAGCTGGAAAAGGGTGAGGGGTTGGAAAGTGGCTGGGATTACTTGTGGGAGAGCAAGAGAGAGTTGTAAAAGTAAATAGTTAGTGATATTAGTTTTTAGTGTTATTAGTGTTAATTATATACTGTAAATAAAATATAATCCTAGTTATTTGCAATTTTTTTAGAATATAGGGACATGCCCAACTTAAATATTTGATGATCAATACAATGAGCCAATTCTACTGTCCTAGATTATAGTGGGCCTAAGTAAAATCTCGGATGTAATTTATTTTAGCTCAAAACTCTTGGTGGAAAATATCGATTTCTCGACCATATGCATCTGCATCCCAACCAAAAACGGCACGCTTTAGTACTGCCCTAAAGGCCAGGCTATCCTTGCAATGTGGCTTCCTATTCAATAGTTCCCTCAGAAAATACCATCTAGATAGTCTGGACCTTATTACCTCGCCTAAAACCATCCACCCTGAGTTACACAATGTTTCAACGACCCCTAACAAGTAACACGAGAATATATTTTGAGAGTGCTTTGAATAAGAGTATTTTCAGCATTCTAGCCAAAGCTACTACTCAATTATAAATAAATTGTATTTTGTATTTGACTTTTCGACCTTCTTTTCATCGAAGTGCAAAATCAAGTTTCACATAGTGTAATAACATATACTATTGCAGACTTTGCAGCTCAGTTCTTGATTCTGTTTTAAAGTATAATTTGTTTACAAGTTGTGATAATGTGCATATAGTATACGTGCATATGTTAATACTTCACTAATATTTATATTGTTACTTTCCTAGTGCATATTTCAGATTATATAGAGTTATGTATTACCATATGGATAGCCAATAGAGCCGTTATATATACGTACAGTATATACTATTCATAATTGTCTATTAAACTGTATGTGTATGAGTTTCACATTTCGAAGTTCTGAAATGATCATCTCTAGTTGGATAATCATACTACTTGTATTCACATTTCGTGCCATACGAGTCACTTAATGGAGCCGCATTACCAAGCCTGTGGAGTCATATGATATTATATAATTATTTTTAATGATTTAAGTATATAAGAAACGTTTTCCTATCAACTGTAGAGTAACTTGATATATTTATAACTGTTCTATTTCTGGATTAGCTCCTGTATAGTCTCATTGTAGTTTCACTATAACTAGCTTTGTATTAAACGAGTTTCATAGATATTAATTCTGTGAACTATTGAAATCTCTAACTATTCTCTCCGAAACTTTCTTATTTCTTATCGATTATTGACACTTGAGGTTAGTTGTAATTGTTTATTGATTGTTTACTCTTTAGTTTTAATAGCTCTTTTCCATTTATATTTTGAAGCACTCTAAAATATTTTCTTTTGAAAATTCATTCATGTTTTTTTTTTGAAAATTCATTCATGTTTTTTTTAATTTTGAAAATTCATTCATGATTTTACAAATATTCAAAATGACTAGGCGCTAACTCAGTGGTTCTCAACCTGGTCCATGAACTCTGTCCACAGAAGACATCAGGAGTCATAGGGTTTGGTATTTATATACCAACCAATCAATTGTGATATGAAAATTTGTAAAATATATTAATCATTTACTACTTTAACATCTTTTGTTTCTTTGTTTCAAAGTTTGCAATGCACGAGCTAAAGATAAGCGAGCTAGCATTGGTTGCTTAGATTTATGGTGAATTTGCTTAGCATTTGGTGCGTAGTGATAAGTTTCTCTTATTAATTAATGAGTATATAAGGACAAATGCCAGTATTAATAGGCGCTAGTACGAGTGTTATCTGTGCTAGCACCTAGTAACATAGGCGCTTAGCACCTAGTCATTTTAATAGCTCTAATTTCAAGTTACTTCTATATTCAGTGTAGCCTGTAATACAGGTCCCGCTAACTTTGTTTGAATCAATCCACTTCATTCGTAATTCCATTAATTCAGATCAATTAAATTAATCGAAGTGGACATAAGCTGATAAACCAACGTTAATGCTATCCTATCATTGTACATAGTTCTGATCTTGAATTTGTTAGTACAGTAGAACTCGGTTAAGAGAACCTTGAAAACAGGAAGAGGTACGTCTTATCCGTAAGCATAATCCAAGAGTCGAAATTTGTAAATTTGTCTCTTCATTTGATTATATAATCAGAGATACGTATTATGTGAATGAATAATTAAATTCTTGACTTAAACGATGATTGAACATCATTGGTTCCCGGGATTACGAACTCTAGTACCGATTAAGCGGAGTAATCAGTAGTTAAAATTATCTCTAAAGTAAAATCCATCTTCACATTCTCCTTTTCGCTGAAGAACTCAACGATGCACAGTTTATTGCAATATTTCCCATTTAACGCAAACGAATATTCGTTAGGATGTTTCGAACGAATATCCGAATATTCAGTATCTTCGTTTCAGCCCTATTTTACATAGTTTATCATCTTTACACTTCGATGCTTTCTGATCTTACGTATCGAATCTGCAAATATCATATATAATGGCTGAGGAAGAAGGGTTTCAAAATTTTAAGTTGGCGAGTTACTAACTATAGAGAGACACTAAGGGAATCATTTTATGGGATTGAGTTTCTGCAGAAACAAATAAGTGGAAACTAACAAAGTCCCATTTACGTAAGTATTCCTTAATTGGTACCTCGTGACAATTAAAAACATCGTCTCGGTTGTCATCGCGAGGAGTCCTGCCAAGATTTCCGGCCCGGAGATCCCTCAAACTATTATATTCGACCCACACGACCCGCGTGCAACCCTGGTATAGAAAATTAGAAATTGATGTCCTCCTTAAATCTTGAAGTGGCCTTATAGTGTTAATCCTGTAGTTATGAAATAACTCTCTTTAAAACATATATGACAGGAGATATTCTCGAAAATACAATAATAACAATATTGCATCAAGGGTCTGGAGGTATATTTTCTCTATCTGAGATAAAATTTCAGAACATGTATATTTTATCTTTATGCAATAGAATCGCATCACCGCGCCTAAAAGCATCCATGAATAACTCAAAAGAAACATTTGCCAACTCTAGTATGAACCTGAACAGTGAGAAAATCCGTGCAGATATATTAGAAAAATTAATAAGGGCTTAGCGTTAATTTCTGTTAGCGGTAGCCTCAGGAGGACATCAATATCTTTACACCTGTAGTATTGCTATAATTGCGTTGTAGACATATTTCTTCCATGTCTAACAATCAGATTTCAAGTTTAGTGACTAATTTAGATTTATTTGCATGCATTGAATTACCGTAAACTGGAGCTACTTTGGCCCTAGAGGTGGCTTTGTCCCACAATAGCAATTTTAATAAAATATATTCAAAGTTCAAAGCCAAATTTGCAACCGAATAGTTCAATATTCGGTTGGGAACCGAATATCAGTATTCGCATTAGGTTAGAGTGACCGAATATCAGTATTCTTATTCGGTTAGGGAATATTCATGAATATTTATATCCGGTTCAATCGGTTTCAACCTTGGTTATAATATATTTTCTAAGTTACCTATAATATCCAGTCACTATCTGTAAAATTGGTTAAGATATACAGTACTATAACAATTCACAGTCCTCTATTAAAGATTATTTATTTCAGCTGCGCAGTATTAGAATTTATGAAGTACCAGAATACATCAGTATTCATATTCGGTTAGAGTACCAAATATTATCAGTATTCGTATACGGTTCAGGAACTATTCATGAATACTGATATTCGGTTCAATCGGTTTCAACCTTGAAATTCAAACTTATGAATCAATGTAATAACATTGATAGTCTGTTGATGAACTCGCAATACGTATATCCTTATATATATATATGTTATATATATATATGTACCGAATTGATTGAATAAACTGTCAGACCCAGAAAGCTGATTTTTGGCTATGGCTCCAGTAAGTTCTGAGCTCAGAGCAAAATCGTCATGGAATTATGACGTCATTGTCACATTTTTAAAAGTTAAGCAATACAGTTATTCGAGCATAACTCAGCCATTATAGGATATAGAAGGCTGAAATTTTAATAGCATCTGTATACTAACATATCTCACATATGATACAACTATCATCAAATAATGATGACTCATCACTTTGTTATAACGTCATCATTACTCATCAAAATTTTAAAAATTGACAAATTTGGTGATTTTTCGTGCGATATCGATTATAAGAGTAGGACAGACGTATTTAGAGATGTTATTTCCCTTAAAATTAATCAATTGTGACCACAGGCGCCCAAAGGGTGCCTCCGGTGGACACAAAGTGTCCGCCAGCCGCACAGCGGAAGCAAACGAAGCGCGCTTGTTTTATTAAAATTGCAATCTAGTTGCTAATCTAGCCTATTTTGGGATTTACTTCATATAAATATTATAAACAAAAGTTAGCGAATAATTTTCATATGGATCCAAAGAATTATAATATTCTAAATCTACACCCCTAAAAACCCCATGTCACCCGTTGGTAGCTAGTCTCTAGCAATTTTTTCAAAATTCGTCAAATGGTGTGAAATTATGCACATAAGTTTTTATTGCGATACACTATAATACATTTTAGATGTCAAATATAAGTTGTGGCTTTGAAGAATTAATAACAATGACGATCCATTGAGTGTCGTACAATGATTTCTATATTGTGATATTGTAGTCATATACACTTGTATATTGTACTGAAAAGGTATGAAAAATTGTTTTTCCTTTTTTTTTTGTAGAGCTATGAAAATTTCGCTTTAGATCTTAGAATTTAATTGTAGACATATCATTTGACACCTACATGCCAATTTTCTTATCTCTACGACTTGCTAATACTTTAATCAATTCGGACAAACAAAAAAATCAAAAACCCTAGCGTTTTAACACAAAAATATTTCTTAAATCCGCCAATGATATTTTAGCTCATTCCCACCTTTTTAGAATTTGAGTTATGGCAACGGCTATAGTAGTTCCACCTGACATATTAAGTTTTGAAGATGAAATCTCTGAAGCGAAACGCGAGATAGAAACTCGTTTCCGTGAGCTGATCAATCGCTTGAGAGAGAGGGAGAGAGAACTTGTGATTGAGTTGGAACAGATTCTAGACACTTATAAGAGAGAAAGAGACAAACACGAACAATCTCAAACAGAGCTTGAAGCAGGGTTGAAGTTTGACGATCCAAATTCCAAATCAACCGATCTTAACGAATTGAGTGATCCGATTATCCCACATTTAACAGGAGAAGATGAAAAGTTTAAATCTGAGTTCGATTGTAAGCGTGTCAGTGTTGAGTTTGATGAGACAGTATTGCGTTTAGCTGGTACTATTGGTAGAGTGACTGTTACTGACTCTACAAGACTAGCATCTCGTCTCCCTGTAGTAGAGTATGAGGGAAAAGTGTCTCCTGTACTCAATATAGGAGGGAAATCAAGTAGTAAGGAAGGCCAGTTCTCTCATCCTAATGGAGTAACAGTACACTACCTAACTGGTAATATTTTCGTGGCAGATCAGTATAACCACAGAGTCCAAGTATTCGATAAAGATGCAAAGTATTTATTCAAGTTTGGAGATGGAGATGGAGATGGAGCTGGTAAGATGAAACATCCTGTTCGTATGGATTTCTACCAAAATAAAGTATTCGTATCTCAGCTCAAGCGCGATTGTTTGTTAGTTTACGATTTGAATGGCACTTTTCTCCAACAGATAGGAACTGCAGGGAACAGAGAAGGTCAGTTCAAAAACCCATATGGCATTACTATCAATCAGTCGAATGGAGAAATATTTGTATGTGACTATAGTAATAGTAGAGTTCAAATTTTCTCAAATGATTTCCTATTCAAGTCTCAGTTTGGAAAACTAAGGTATCCTATCGACATAAAACTTACCAGCGAGTTCATCTATGTACTGAGTATCGTTAAACCTTTCCTCTATTGCTTCAGACATGACTTGACTCAGGTAGAGAGTCCTGTCCTCACTTCTATTTCCAAACAGTTGAGGACTCCTTGGTCATTCTGCATTGATGGTGCTGGTAACTTTATTATATCAGATCTCAACAAAAATTTTGTTATAATATTCGGTCATGAAGGAGATGTAGTTCATAGAATCACGGACAGCCTACAGAAACCCTTCCCCGGTTTGAAGCCGACTGGTGTCACATTGGATGGAAGAGGGAATATTATCCTTGCGTGCTACTTCAACCGTCTTCTAATATTTTGAAACTAATTTAATGTTGATTGAGATACTTTTCCCTTTATTTTTACTCTTCTTATTTGGTTTTCTTTCCTCTAACGTTTAGAATACTGATTTCCTATTTTTATGAATCTTTTTTTGTTTACTGGATTTAGTTTGTTCTTACTAATTTGCTTGATGTAAGATATTAATGGTTTCTGTATTGAGATTTGTAATTATTGATCCCAATTCTAATAATATTTACTTCTCAATTGCGATTCCTTTCAGTTAACTTTATTAGTTCCACTATTATCGTTCTGAAGATGTTAATTTAATTTGTTAAAATCCTTGAAAATTCATTCTGAAAGTTCATGTCGAATCATTGATGGCCAGGGTTGCCGTGGGAATGGGAATCTGTGGGTATTCCCATATGGGATGGGAATGGGAATGACTTTAAGCCTATGGGTATTCCCACATGTGGTTTCTGTGGGTTTTAGTGGGTTTCTGTGGGTTTACTTTTGGTATCTTCAGGCATCTGTCGGGATTCAGTGTGAAATCCTACTTAGGTAAATTCAATTGGTTTTTGCGAGTTTTTCTGTGGGTTTCTGTGGGTTTTTCTGTGGGATTCTGTGGGTTTTTGTGGGTATTCCCACAGAAATCCTGTGGGAATGGGTATTGAAATTCCATTCCCACGGCAACCCTGTTGATGGCTCTTTGTTCTTGTTCGTTTTTTTGCGATTAAGATAAAATATACAAAGACTCTCTAATTAACTGGATTCTGAGTTGATATGAAATTTGTTTATTATAAACTAACCTCCAGGTCCCAATTTCATTTTTTAGATAGGATTTGTATTGTCAAGTTCTTTTAATAAGAGTATCTCCATTGGGAACAGATCTTTTGATCCCCTGGTGGTTTACAATAAGCGACCTTGACTGTATTTAAATTTATTATTTGGTTGCTCCTTTCTCGGTCCCCAAATACGACTACTCCCTTTAGCTTCCTTCCCTGCGCTTTGTCGTGCCTCGGGTTCCCAAGTTTAGAAATGTCCATAACCGGACACATAAAATTCATTTTGAGATCATTAAAGGTTCTTAGATGTGTTTATCCTACGACTAATTTAAGATTGAGATATACCTATGTACTGACATATTTGAACATATCCATTGAGCAATTAAGAAGGTGGGCATGTGTACAGGTGCGCTCCCTACGTCTCCTGTGTGCGCTGTCTCAGAATCGTGAACGGAGAGACTCGCATCGGACTGTTCGCCAACCGCGCAATCGGCAGCGGAGAAGAGCTGACGTTCGACTATCAGCTGGACTGCCTAGGCAACGAGCGCCTGGCTTGCAAGTGCGGGGCTGCGAACTGCTCCGGATACATCGGCCTGCGACCGCCGCCCTCTCTGCCGCAGGGAGAGAGCGGGAACGGCGGCGGGGGAGGGGGCGGGGGCGGCGGGAGCAAGGGCAGCAAGCGGAAAGGAGCGCCGAAGGGGAGCGCTTCCCGCCGCAGGAAGCGAAACCTGACCACTCAGCTGCTGCAGCACGATGACGACTGCTTCGTGTGTCAGGACGGAGGTCTGCTGATCATGTGCGACTTCTGTCCGAAGGCGTACCACCTGGAGTGCGTGGAGCGGACAGAGCTGCCTCACGGTCAGTGGAAGTGTCCCTGGCACTTCTGCAATGTGTGCGGCGGCAACTCGAACATCCAATGCGAGATCTGTCCCAATTCGTACTGTCCCAACCACCTCGACCTGAACTTCCGAATCGAGAGCAACAAGTTCTTCTGAAAAGAGCACAGTAAGGTAGACATTTGTAATTATTACCTCCTTCACTCGGAGCGAGACCTGGACAGCGATTGCGTGGACGTTAAGCCCATGGTCTCCTGAACAACCTGGTCGCTTAGTCTGTTTGTATTGAGTATTCTGTATTGACTGTAATGTAAATTGTATTGATTACTGTTTTGCTGCACACTTACGTTATCATGACTGTTCTCTTGAATGTGTAAGTTGTAATGGTGAGTTGATGCACACCTGATTCAGTGATGAACTCCGATTCTATCAGAATCCATTCTCTCTTCTTTATTGGACTTATTCGTACTTCATTTTTGTTAAGAAAAATAAGTACGTACTATGCAGAAGTACGCCTTATCCCGAGTACGTGCTAAATGAGTTATAGTGTACTTTTCCCGCTTTCCTGAGGAGCACGTCTTATCCGAGTTCTACTGTATTTCCTATAATTGTATAAATGCCTGACTTCTCATTTTGTGTAATATATTTAGGTAATTTAGGATTGTTTCCGTCACAATTATTCATAAAACATTTGAATTTATTTCGAAGTAACTCTTAAATAATTAATTTTTAGTTCCTCTACCTTTTAGTTCATTTCCATATTTGTTTAGAATTTGTGTTATGGCAACGGCTATAGTAGCTCCACCTGAAATATTAAGTTTTGAAAATCAAATCTCTGAAGCAAAACGTGAGATAGAAACTCGTTTCCGTGAACTGATCAATCGCTTGAGAGAGAGGGAGAGAGAACTTGTGATTGAGTTGGAACAGATTCTAGACACTCGTAAGAGAGAAAGAGATAAACACAAACAATCTCTAACAGAACTTGAAGCAGGGTTGAAGTTTGCTAAAGAAAATTTAAAATCAAACGATCTTAACGAATTTACTGAGTCGATCATCAAAAAATTAACAGAAAAACGCGAAAAGTTTATATCTGAGTTCGATTGTAAGCGTGTCAGTGTTGAGTTTAATGAGACAGTATTGCGTTTAGCTGGTACTATTGGTAGAGTGACTGTTACTGACTCGACTAGACTAGCATCTCGTCTCCTTGTAGTAGAGTATGAGGGAATAGTGTCTCGTCTCCCTGTAGTAGAGTATGAAGGAAAAGTGTCTCCTGTACTCAGTATGGGAGGAACATTAGGTGGTAAGAAAGGACAGTTCTCTAATCCTTTTGGAGTATCAGTACACTACTTAACTGGTAATATTTTCGTTGCAGATATGAGTAACAACAGAGTTCAAGTATTCGATAAAGATGGAAAGTATTTGTACAAGTTTGGAGATAAAGATGGAGCTGGTAAGATGGAAAATCCTGTTTGCATTGATTTCTTTCAAAATAAAGTATTCGTATCTCAAGCCACGAGTGATTGTTTGTTAGTTTATGATTTGAATGGCACTTTTCTCCAACAGATAGGAACTCAAGGTGAAGGAGAAGGTCAGTTTAATAACCCACATGGCATTACTATCAATCAGTCTGATGGAGAAATATTTGTGTGTGACAGAAGCAATCATAGAGTCCAATTATTCTCTAAAGATCTTCAATTCAAGTCTCAGTTCGGACAAGGAATACTGATTTCTCCTGTTGACATAAAACTAACCAGCGAGTTCATTTATGTACTGACTGACACCAAATCTTTCCTCTTTTCCTTCAGACATGACCTAACTCAGGAACAGAGTCCTGTCCTCACTTCTATTTCCAAGCATTTGAAGAAATCTTTTTTATTCTGTATATATGGTGCTGGTAACTTTGTTATATCAGATAAAGATCAGAATGCTGTTATAATTTTCAATCATCAAGGAGATGTAGTTCATAGAATCACGGATGGCGTACAGAAACCGATGTGTGTCACACTAGATGCAAGAGGGAGAATTATCCTAGCAGGATACAACTACCGTCTTTTGATATTTTAACACTTTGACTGTTGGTTGAAATACTTTATTCTTCATTTATGTTTTATTTACAAACTTTGATCTTCTTACACTCACTTTCAGAATATTTTTGTGTTTATACCCTTTTATTTTGAATGGTTTATTCTGTTTAATGCCGGATAAGTTAAGCATTCGTAACTTCTGAATTAATTTTGTTGATCTGTAGTTTACTTCTGATTGTGAGTGTTAGGTGAGATTTGTTTGGTTTTCCATCAATGCTTTTGGAATGTCATTTTTCTTTGATTGATAATTTTTTTGTAATTTTGATCCGCAAGCCGCGAAGCGCGCTTGTTGTATATAAATGTCAAAGCTATTTTCTTAACAAAAGTGAATCGTTGATCAGTGAGATATTTGGAGGCTATAATATTTAAGGAAAATACATTGAATCGCACCAATCATATTATGATGGTAGAAATATAGTTATATTTAGCATCAATTTCATACAGAAAATAGGCGGGTCCATTATAGAGTATTTGAAAACAGGTCCCAGGTCATCAGATCTTGTCTCACTAGCCACAGTTTGTCCACCACTCTTCTAAATATTCCTAAATTCTAAAATATCATTCGTAGAGTTAAAGCAACCTTGAACTCGACTGTACTCATTGCCTACTATATATATAGTAGGCTATGCTCAAACAAATATTATCATTGATTCAGTAAACATTTTTCAAACACATTTGTTGTTCTTTATATATTTCTAAAATTGAATTTGAGTGTAAAGATACAGTTTCAGATTATTTAGGAAAATTATTAGATCCAATTCGCCGTTCAATCTTGATAGAAGTGAGAGAATTTGCGTGATAATTTGTATTTTAAAGACTCAAGCTACTATTGGGTGAGTACTTTTGACACAAAGCACCTTAACTTCATTGTCACATGAAGAAATTGAGAATACAGTCAGGTTCGCTTATAATGAACCCGCTTAATATGAACATTCGTTTATTATGAACAAACTCTCCAGTCCCAATTTAACAGGTTCCATAAGATTTGTATTAGGTCAAGTTTGCTTAATATGAAGTCTCTCTATTATGAACAGACTTTTTGGTCCCCAAGGTGTTCATAATAAGCGACCCTGACTGTATTTCTATTTTTGTTATTTTGCTTGTTATCTAATTACAAGCATGACTTCTCAACTCCATCTCTCTTCTATTATTCGTACAAAAACAGGATATTTCCATAAATGCAGCTTTATAAAACTACAGTCAGGATCGCTTATTGTGAACCACCAGGGGACCAAAAAAATTTGTTCATAATAGAGATACTTCATAGTAAGCGAACTTGATTCAATACAAATCCTATCTAACGAATGAAATTGGGACCAGGAGGTTAGTCCATAATAAACGAATGTTCATATTAAGCGGGTTCATGATAAGCAACCCTGACTGTATTTAGTAGCATTTAATTAGTATTGCAGTAGAACTAGGATCTATTAGTAGGGGGTGCATGCATTTGTCAGAATTTTGAAGCTGTCACTTGTCAGAATGGTTTTTAGGACTGCTGTCACTTGTCAGAATGGTTTTTAGGACTGCTGTCACTTGTCAGAATGGTTTTTAGGACTGCTGTCACTTGTCAGAATGGTTTTTAGGACTGCTGTCACTTGTCAGAATGGTTTTTAAGACTGCTGTCACTTGTCAGAATGGTTTTTAGAAATGCTGTCACTTGTCAGAATGGTTTTTAAAGAATGGCGGATGTTTCGTCACTGATATTTCTTTGAATGAAATTAAAGAATCACTACTTTCATTCTCCCATTCATTCTACCAAATAATAAATGACAATCACCCACCCTCACGAAATAAAAAAACCACTCTCGCGTGCCACTTTATATTATTTCAAACTCAAAATGCCTACTCTCACTTTCCTACCAATTCTATTCAACTCCATGTTTGCCAAAAAACCATTCTGACAAGTGACAGCAGTCCTAAAAACCATTCTGACAAGTGACAGCATTCTTAAAAACCATTCTGACAAGTGACAGCATTCTTAAAAACCATTCTGACAAGTGACAGCATTCTTAAAAAACCATTCTGACAAGTGACAGCAGTCCTAAAACCAATTCTGACAAGTGACAACTAGGAAAATTCTGACAAATGCAACTCCCCCATTAGTAGTACTGTTGCGTGATATCTTGAGATCCTAGTATTAAGTAACCATGGATGATTTAGTACCGTTATATCTTGAGATCGTAATATTTTGAGATATCTAGCATTCGGAGATTTTGTTTGGCTCACTCAAATGGCCTTGTGGTTCAATAGGTTTCATTGTGGCACATGACAAAATTTGATGGACGCGACACAATTTAGTGGCATGTGCCACAATTTATTATGGTAAAACCCTATATGGACCATGGATCAAATATATTTAAATAATTTATGATCCATATGGGGTTTTATCATAGTAAATTGTGTCGCATGCCACTAAGTTGTGTCGCGTCCATCAAATTTTGTCATGTGCCACAATAAAACCTATTGAACCACAAGGCCATTTGAGTGAGCCAAACAAAATCTCCGAATGCTAGATATCTCAAAATATTACGATCTCAAGATATAACGGTACTAAATCATCCATGGTTACTTAATACTAGGATCTCAAGAGTCAAGATATCACGCAACAGTACTTTTCCGCTTCCCTGAGGAGCATGCCTTATCCGAGTTCTACTGTATTTCCTATAATTGTATAAATGCCTGACTTCTTATTTTATGTAATATATTTTTTGGTAATTTAAGGTTGTTTAATTAATTAACCCTCGCCTGGCTAGGTCTCAAAAGTATAAATAGAGAAAACCCCACTTTCATTTTCACTTTCAGTTCACTTTCAATGTACTTTCATTTTCACTTTCAACATTCCTAGCCAGCCGCGGGTTAATAATATCCCTCGGTTGGCTAGGAATGTTGAAAGTGAAAATGAAAGTACATTGAAAGTGAACTGAAAGTGAAAATGAAAGTGGGGTTTTCTCTATTTATACTTTTGAGACGTAGCCAGGCGAGGGTTTTAAAATCACAATTATTCATAAAACATTTGAATTTATCTCGAAGTAACTCTTAAATAATTAATTCTTAGTTCCTCTACAATTTATTTCATTTCCATATATGTTTAGAATTTGTGTTATGGCAACGGCTATAGTAGCTCCACCTGAAATATTAAGTTTTGAAAATCATCTCTCTGAAGCAAAACGTGGGATAGAAATTCGTTTCCGTGAACTGATCAATCGCTTGAGAGAGAGGGAGAGAGAACTTGTGATTGAGTTGGAACAGATTCTAGACACTTACAAGAGAGAAAGAGATAAACACAAACAATCTTTAACAAAACTTGAAGCAGGGTTGAAGTTTGCCAAAGAAAATTTCAAATCAAACGATCTTAACGAATTTACAGAGTCGATCATCAAAAAATTAGCCGAAAAACGCGAAAAGTTTAAATCTGAGTTCGATTGTAAGCGTGTCAGTGTTGAATTTGATGAGACAGTATTGCGTTTAGCTGGTACTATTGGTAGAGTGACTGTTACTGACTCGACTAGACTAGCATCTCTTCTCCCTGCGGTAGAGTATGAGGGAAGAGTGCCTCCGGTACTCAGTATAGGAGGAACATTAGGTGGTAAGGAAGGACAGTTCTCTTATCCTCATGGAGTATCAGTACACTACTTAACTGGTAATATTTTCGAAGCAGATTCAGGTAACCACAGAGTTCAAGTATTCGATAAAGATGGAAAGTATTTGTATAAGTTTGGAGATAGAGATGGAGCTGGTAAAATGAAATTTCCTGTTCGTGTTGATTTCTACCAAAATAAAGTATTCGTATCTCAGTACACTGGTGGTTGTTTGTTAGTTTACGATTTGAATGGCACTTTTCTTCAACAGATAGGAACTCCAGGAAATGGAGAAGGTCAGTTTAATAACCCACTTGGCATTACTATCAATCAGTCTAATGGAGAAATATTTGTATGTGACAGAAGCAAAAATAGAGTTCAAATAATCTCCAAAGATTTCCAATTCAAGTCTCAGTTCGGACAAGGAATACTGAAGTATCCTATTGACATAAAACTAACTAGCGAGTTCATTTATGTACTGAGTCACAACAAACCTTTCTTCTATTCATTCAGACATGATCTAACTCAGATACAGAGTCCTGTCCTCACTTCTATTTCCAAACATTTGAAGACACCTTGGTCATTCTGTATAGATGGTGTTGGTAACTTTATTATATCAGATCGCGACCAGAATGCTGTTATAATATTCAATCATCAAGGAGATGTAGTTCATAGAATCACGAATAGCGTACAGTTACCGATAGGCCTCACACTAGATGCAAGAGGGAGAATTCTCCTAGTAGGCGACAACCACCGTCTTCTAATATTTTAACACTGATTTAATGTTGATTGAAACATTTTATTCCTTTCTAGTGCAGCTCCTATAAGGAGATGCCCTTATGATATGGACGGAGTATCTCGTCCGTCCGTATGTATCTATGTATGTATGTACCGTACCCGCGCTACTGCGAAATCTAACAGTCCGATTTTTACCAAATTTCGCATGTAGGATCTCTTTATGGTGTAGATGTGCACCGTCATTTTTTCTTATTTTGAGCTAGATGCGAGTTCTCAACGGCTAATATAGGATATTTAAATATGTATATTCCGATTCTCACACTTGAGAATTCCCTAAAATGAGCATTTCCCGATGAATTCCGATATTCACTTTTCATGTTCCTTTGAGTCACTTCCTGGAGCTGCACTATCGGTATGTCGACCGACATTTTTTAAATTTGGAACTGACATCGAAAATAAAATGAGCATTTCCCGATGAATTCCGATCTTCACTTTTCATGTTCCTTTGAGTCACTTCCTGGAGCTGCACTATCGGTATGTCGACCGACATTTTTTAAATTTGGAACTGACATCGAAAATAAAATGAGCATTTTTCATGCTGAAAGTTCCTCTGAGAGTATTGAGGCATTTTTGGAAAGCTGAATCTGTCCTACGCCTGAGTTCGGAATCTGTCTTACGATTATTCCGAGTTTGGAATCTGGAAAACCGACAGATTCCCATATGGGATGGGAATTGGAATGACTTTAAGCCTATTGGTATTCTCACATGTGGGTTCTGTGGGT
Source organism: Aphrocallistes beatrix (assembly GCA_963281255.1). Taxonomy (NCBI): domain Eukaryota; kingdom Metazoa; phylum Porifera; class Hexactinellida; order Sceptrulophora; family Aphrocallistidae; genus Aphrocallistes; species Aphrocallistes beatrix. The sequence goes on from OY725490.1 coordinate 2,124,283, forward strand.
TTCCTTGGGATTTTCTGTAGGTTTCTGTGGGTTTTTGTGGGTATTCCCACTGATATACTGTGGGAATGGGTTTTGAAATTCTATTCTCACGGCAACCCTGACAGATTCCGAACTCAGGTATAGGACAGATTCCGAACTCGAAATAGTCGTAGGACAGATTCCGAACTCAGATTCCGGTAATATCGTTGTACAGAATCAGGCGACTCGCATTTTTTTCAGTTACAATAGTGCTAGGATCAAAGTGAAAATATGCAAGTATTTTTAGTTAAAAACTTTGAAACAAAGGTGAACAGTGTAGATGCCACGAAATGTCCAGGGACGAAGTACAAGCATTAGCGTCTCGCGGAGCCGCGAGAAGAATTTTGATTTGATCTCTTTTGATGGTGCGTGTAAAATGATACCTCTTACCTAGAGAAACCAATCCCCGAATACCAGCACATTTTTTTAGGGATTAGAACTTCCAATCCTAGGATCTGGTATATTTTCTTCCAGGATTGAATACATATAATCCAACCAAAAGTATACTAATTTGTTAACCGCACTCCAATAAAGGGGTTTCTGTGTGAATTTGAGTCATCAGAATAAGTCTGAAAACATGTGAGGTAGGAATAAGTTAAATTGTTTCCAAAGTAGAATAAGTTCGAAAGGTCTCCAAGTAGGAATAATTTCGAAAATATTCATTAAGTTGAAACATAAAATGCTGTTCGCTATCATTTAATGGCTGTGACTATGGAAAAGTAGCATCAGCTATCAAAGGTAGATATTTTTAAACTTGGGAGTCGGTAATTGAGTTGAGGCTCTCAATTGTGAGTAATTAGAATGTGTAGATTACGGATTTTAAATCAAAAATAGAATATCTCTTACAGTTTGGGTACATTTTCTTTATGAATAGGCCCACTATAATACTTGTTGTATGGAGTTTTTCATGATGGTCGAATACTTTTGTCGGGTACTGTATAAAGACCGGGGGGGGGACTTTTTGTGACAGTTCCTTGAATCTGATTCTTAATTGTTACTTATTCCCATGCGAAAAGTAATTTTCAGTATATATCTAATTCGTGATTTTCACTGCGTGCCGGAAATAACTTTTTTCTTCACCAAGCTCACCATACAAAACACAGTTCTACAGAGTAGGCTGGGGCATAAGTTATGTCCCCAGCATAATTGGGCATAATTTTTCCACCACTCCCATACTCTTAGTTATTATAATGATCAAATATTGTAGATAAAATATTCTGAACGATTCTATGAGAGTTTATCCAATCTATGACCTTGAACTACAACTTGCAGGACAATGTTTGTGAAGAAAAAATGTGTCGCGTGTCGCAGCTTAAATCGAGAATGTGGGTCCACAGCTTTCCTAATTATCTCTCTAGACTCCCTACATTCTGGATAAATTAATCTAAATTAATCAAAAAAAAGTTGTAGAGATAAATTAGATTGAGATCTAAAGATATTTAGCAATCATTTGGTTCTGATATTTTAGTAATATGAAAAAAATGTCATTTTGGGCTATTGTCCAAATTGACATGATTTCAACTCATCATTCAATTGCCGGCTTATTCTATAGAAATAAGGTTAATGGATTCTTTGATAATTCAATGTTTAACAAAAGATTTCGGGCGCAAATCCATCCCTGAATATCGATGCTGAAGAGATGGTTAGGAATGTAGTTGACCCAAATTCCCGATTTTGGATGCGGTACGTGACACATTTTTTTCTTTACACATTTTGACTTGCAAGTTGTAGTTCAAGGTTCTAGATCGGATAAACTCACAAAATCGATCAAAATATTTTATTCACAATGTGTAAAGATAATACTAACTAAGATTATGGAAGTCGTAGAAAAATATACCCAATTATGCTGGGGACAGAACCTATGACCCACTCTGTAGGTCTTAGACTAAAAAATATTTTAAAATCATTAAAAAGGTTCGAATTACAATATCTAGGGAACATGATAACTTAGATAAGATTGTTGAAGTTTTAGAAATTTAGTATCGAATAAAGCTTGTAACAGAACGTGCCACGCTATAATTATCCTCGCCCTAGCATCCGTATAATTTGTATTCTGCTCCTAGTCTAACTCTGTTTACATGTGTAGTATCTTTTCAGTCTCCAGCTCTTAGTAAACCAGTATGCCATATCAATGAGATAATATTGTAACGATAATGTGTTCAATTCCATATCTGTTTAGAATTTGTGTTATGGCAACGGCTATAGTAGTTCCACATGAAATATTAAGTTTTGAAAATCGAATCTATGAAGCAAAACGTGAGATAGAATCTCGTTTCCGTGAACTGATCAATCGCTTGAGAGAGAGGGAGAGAGAACTTGTGATTGAGTTGGAACAGATTCTAGACACTTATAAGAGAAAAAGAGATAAACACCAACAATCTCTAACAGAACTTGAAGCAGGGTTGAAGTTTGCCAAAGAAAACGATCTTAACGAATTTAGAAATTCCGTCATCCAACAATTAACAGAAAAACGTGAAAAGTTTAGATCTGAGTTCGATTGTAAGCTTGTCAGTGTTGAGTTTGATGAGACAGTATTGCGTTTAGCTGGTACTATTGGTAGAGTGACTGTTATTGACTCCGCTAGACTAGCATCTCGTTTCCCTGTAGTAGAGTATGAGGGAAGAGTGTCTCCTGTACTCAGTATAGGAGATACATATGGTGACAAGAAAGAACAGTTCTCTCATCCTACTGGAGTTTCAGTAGACTGCCTAACTGGTAATATTTTCGTAGGAGATTGTTTTAACGACAGGCTTCAAGTATTCGATAAAGATGGAAAATATTTGTACAAGTTTGGGGATAGAGATGGAGCTGGTAAGATAAAACGTCCTCTTTGTATAGATTTCTACCAAAATCAAATATTCGTATCTCAGCGCACGGGTGGTTGTTTGTTTCTTTGCGATTTGAATGGCACTTTCCTCCAACAGATAGGAACTCCAGGGAATGGAGAAGGTCAGTTTTATAACCCACATGGCATTGCTATCAATCAGTCTAATGGAGAAATATTTGTATGTGACCGTGGTAATAATAGAGTTCAAATATTCTCGAAATATTTTCGATTCAAGTCTCAGTTTGGAAAAGGAATACTGAAGTCTCCTACTGACATAAAACTAACCAGCGAGTTCATGTATTTACTGATTACCACCAAACCTTTCCTCTATTGCTTCAAGCACGACCTAACTCAGGTACAGAGTCCTGTCCTCACTTCAATTTCCAAACATTTGAAAAATCCTTGGTCATTCTGTATAGATGGTGCTGGTAACTTTATTATATCAGATTACGATCTGAATGCTGTTATAATATTCAATCATCAAGGAGATGTAGTTCATAGAATCACGGATAGCGTACAGAAACCGATGGGTGTCACACTAGATGCAAGAGGGAGAATTCTCCTAGTAGGCGACAACCACCGTCTTCTGATATTTTAACACTGATTGAATGTTGATTGATTGGTTCTTTATTTTTGCTTTATTTCCTAATTTTGAATTAGTTGTCACACTAACCTTTTAGAATATTTTTGTATTTATTCCCTTATGTTTCATGTGGCAACTGTTTTTGCATAAAATTTGCTTGGTTTTATCATAATTGTCTTCAAAATGTGATTTATATTCTAATAGCGGTAAACATTGAGTTTGAAAAGTCCAAATATAAATATTTTGATGAATATACTACTAGACTAAATACTGCATTTCTCGATTAATTATTCGATTCATGCAACTAACGATCTGAGCAGTTTAATAATCAATTAAAAACTTAAAATAGTTCCGTAGAGCCTGTGAATCCTGTACGCTTGCAGGAGATAGAGATTTTCAAGCCGTATTGTCAAGGTTTCTTGTCACTGTGAGATAGAGTATAGACTTATAACTTCTATGCTCCATGCTTCGAGTTGATGCCTGCCTCCATGCAGTTACTGTTAAACCCGATTGAGTTGTTCCAAACATTATATGCTACAACCGTGTAAAACGTATTCCCAGTACTCGAGGTCTAATTATGCCATTGATGGTCATTCTATTGAAATTTTGCTGAAATCACTCCTGCTACTTGTTTCAATTCGTTTCTCCATCTACTGACTATGTGACTGCTCCTAGAGTAATTATAAATTTTCACTAGAAGAACTCTCTCATAGGTATGTATGTATGTGATTTAAAGCTTGAATATGTCATATATGCAATTGTGTTTGATATTTCCTTTAAATCCAAAAATTTAGTTTGGCCTTTTGTCATTTTTTTATTCGATCAAATGTTCAGAATACGTAGTACTCATTCCGCCAAACAGTATTATTTTAATCGATTTATTCAAGTTTTTGAGATTTATCTTAAAATAATCTATGTTTTCTACTATCTGCTGTAGAGAGTGTAATTTGAGATGTAAAATCTGATTCTATTTCTGTATTGTTGTACAGTATAGTCTCATTGTAGTTTCACTATAACTAGTAGCTGAGTTTCATTTATATTAATTCTACAAACTATTGAAACCTCTTTTAACATATTCAACTTTTCAAAACTTTCTTATTTGTTAACGATTATTGATACTTCAGGTTAGTTGTAGTGATAAGTTAAATGTTAAGATAGAATTATAAATTTAAGTTTTTTTTGTATTTTATATTGGAATGAATCGGTTGGAATTTTAATTATCTTTAAATGATTATAAATTGAAAAATTCCTTGATAGAGAAGAACTTTCAGATCTACTGTACCGTTAATACAGCTTCTGCGAACTATCCCCAAAAGCCATAATTTGATCAATTCTTTTTAAATAGCCGTTGCGATCGATTGAGTGACTCGAGCATTTACCAACACTAATGGCTACTTGCAATTGTAGAGAGTCATTGTTTTGAAAAGCAGTATTTTATGCGATCGTGAAAATCTATCATGCTCGTATTTAAAATATTCTAGTTTGAAGTCCTACTTAATGCGACGAAAATCAAAATAAGTTTTGAAGTTATTTTAATAATCATCGATTAATATTCGTATATTGATAACAGTTCATTTCCGTTTTTTTAAGACAAATATCTTAAAATGTTTATAATAAATCTGCGGAATTTTTTGAAATTATTCTTTTTGCGGAAGGGTTTTCTAAACAGCAACCTAAGTTACTATATAGAAAAATCCTTTTCGGAATAGAAATATGATTCTAACTGGTAACCGTTTTTTTTTTCAAAATCGTTCCACTTCGACACTTTCTTGTTTTTGCTAGTGAATAACCATAACTCCAACTTGTACGATGATACAAATACGATATACTACTCTAGAGGTCCGAATAAACGGGGTGGTTGGAATAGACGGGGGGGTGGAAAATTCTCAATAATTAATAAGCGGAGGGGTTGGAATAAGCGGGGTAGGTCTAACTGATTCAGAACATCAAGTCAGAAACTATGGTTTGGTAAAATTCAAGTTTCAATTACAGTCAACTCCCGTTATATCGAAGTCGAAGGGACCCTTATTTCCATTTCGATATAAGCTGAGTTTAAGTTTCAATAATTCGATATAACCGGATTAGAACTGTAGTCATATTATCACTGGGGAAAGTACATTCCTTCGGTGTAAGCGGAATTTCGACATAACCGAATTCTCAATTAGATTGAATGAGATTGCTTTGGGGTTGTTAATTAACTTCGATATAAGCGGGTATTTCGATATATCCGTGTTCGATATAGCGGGAGTTGACTGTAGTATAAAATAAATAAACAGGGGGATGGAATTTTTTCAAAAATTAAAAAGCGGGGGGGCCCGTTTATTCGGACCCCTAGAGTATGTAGATTGTAGAATATATGAGTCTTCAACATACTGACGATAAGATAAAGTATTTGGTTGTCACGCAGTCATACAACCGAGATAGTTCCATGGTAATTTGACTATCGGAATTTAGAATACGTAGTCTATTTTATTAAGCTAAAAAAGAAATTAGCACGTCTTATCCGAATATGTATAAAGCGAATAATTTTAATAGTTCGATACATGAAACAATCAGTTATTAGAGAAAGGTATCTGAGAGTACGTCTTAAGCCGAGTACGTGCTAAGCGAGTTCCACTGTATTTTGTAAGATCTTAAAGCTCTGCAGGCAAGTATAAGTCAAGACTCAAGTATTGGAATTCGACTGCGATTATTTTAAGGAATAATTATCACATAGCTACCTTAATTCATTGTTAAATCCAACGATAAGTTCATTTCCATATTTGTTTAGAATTTGTGTTATGGCAACGGCTATAGTAGCTCCACCTGAAATATTAAGTTTTGAAAATGAAATCTCTGAAGCAAAACGTGAGATAGAAACTCGTTTCCGTGAACTGATCAATCGCTTGAGAGAGGGGGAGAGAGAACTTGTGATTGAGTTGGAACAAATTCTAGACACTTATAAGAGAGAAAGAGACAAACATGAACAATCTCTAACAGAACTTGAAGCAGAGTCGAAGTTTATCGATGAAAATTTCAAATCAAACGAACTTAACGAATGTACAGAGTCGATCACCAAAGAATTAACAGAAAAACACGAAAAGTTTAAATCTGAGTTCGATTGTAAGCGTGTCTGTGTTGAGTTTGATGAGACAGTATTGCGTTTAGCTGGTACTATTGGTAGAGTGACTGTTACTGACTCGACTAGACTAGTATCTCGTCTCCCTGTAGTAGAGTATGAGGGAAGAGTGTCTCCTCTACTCAGGATAGGAGGAACACCAGATGACGGGGAAGGACAGTTCTCTTATCCTCATGGAGTATCAGTACACTACCTAACTGGTAATATTTTCGTAGCGGATTGTTTTAACAAGAGTTCAAGTATTCGATAAAGATGTAAAGTATTTGTACAAGTTTGGAGATGGAGATGGAGCTGGTAAGATGAAAGAACCTCTTTGTATTGATTTCTACCAAAACAAAGTATTCGTATCTCAGTACAAGGGTGATTGTTTGTTAGTTTACGATTTAAATGGCACTTTTCTCCAACAGATAGGAACTCCAGGGAATGGAGAAGGTCAGTTTAACGAGCCATATGGCATTACTATCAATCAGTCTAATGGAGAAATATTTGTATGTGACCATGGTAATAAAAGAGTTCAAATATTCTCAGAAGATTTCCTATTCAAATCTCAGTTCGGACATGGAATACCGAAGTATCCAACTGAAATAAAACTAACCAGCGAGTTCATTTATGTAATGAATTGCTACAGACCTTTCTTCTATTCCTTCAGACATGATCTAACTCAGGAACAGCGTCCTGTCCTCACTACTATTTCCAAACATTTGAACACTCCTACGTCATTCTGTATAGATGGAGCTGGTAACTTTATTATATCAAGTTATTACCAGGATTTTGTTATAATATTCAATCATGAAGGAGATGAAGTTCATAGAATCACGGATAGCGTACAGGAACCCTCTTACGTCACACTAGATGCAATAGGGAGAATTATCTTATTACAGCCCCACATTCTTCTGATATTTTAACACTGATTGAATGTTGTTTGAAATATTGTTTTCCTTATTTAGGCTTTATTTTTTAACTTTGATTTTGTTACCACCCTAACTTTTTGTGTTTAGTTTATTTGATGCTTGCTGATTTGAAGTGTTTTGACTTAAAATTTGTTGTTTTTTTGTGCGAGCTATTAAATTTGAAAAGTCCTTAAGTATTTTGGTGAATATACTTTACAAATAATATTTAATTTCTCTTTTAATTATTCGATTCGTGCAACCAACTATCCAATCAGTTTAAGAATTAGGAAATAATTCGGTATAGTTTGTGGATCATAGGCTACGCAGGAGATAGAGATCTTCAAACCATATTGCCTAATGCTACTTGTCAGTGTAAGAAAGAGTATAGACGCCTTAAAGCTTCTATGCTCTGGAATCTTGAAATCCTACTTCCATACTGTTGTTAATTAAATCCGATTGAGTTTGTTCCATATCTTATACACACAAATGTGTGAAACGTATTCCCAGTGCTCAAGGTCTAATTATGCCAATCAGGTATCTATTGCAATTTTGCTGAAATCATTCTTGCTAATTGGCTCAATTCGTTTTCCATTTTTACTGCCTGTCACTATTCCTAGAATATTTGCTTGAAGATCTCTCACACAAGAATGTGATTTAAGCCTGAAACCATACATGCTACAGCTACCGTGCTTGATAGTCCTCATTTAGCTTAGTCAATCGAATGTTGGTAAGCTAGGGTTGCATTCGGGAGGTATGACATTTCAAAAGCATATTCCAATCCAAAACAACATAGAGAGTACATAGTAATTTGAGATGTAAGATCTGATTCTATTTCTGTATTAGTTCCTCCTATATAGTCTCATTGTAGTTCCACGATAACTAGTAGCTCTGTAGTGAGTTTCAGTAATATTCATTCTACAAACTATTAAATCTTTTTGAATATATTCAAATTTTCAAAACTTTCTTATTTGTTAACGATTATTGTTACTTCAGGTTAGTTGTAATGATAAGTTAAATGATAAAATAAAATCATATATTTGTTAGGTATGTTTCGGTACGCGTACTTGTACTTAACTGTATCCTTTGGAGGAATAGATCTCTGTATTGGACATCCTAAACACACATACCATGACCATGAGTAGTGTGTCTCAGTCCAGAGACAACTTGCTTGAGGCTCTTAGAATGCTGGTGGAGGAAAGGAAGAAAGAAGTGAAAGAGGTCTTCCTCGAATTGAGGACTTCTTTGGAGGAATGTGAGGCAGGAGTCAATAGTGAGCTGTGTAGGATATACTCGGACACAAGGGACTGTGTTGAAAGGGAAGAGAAAAAGATTGAAAAACTTCGCGCAGCGAAAGGTTACCTCCAGACTGATTTAGTGGATAACGAATTCAATTCTTTTCTGCAAACAACCATGGATAATTTTGATGCTCAGATAGCTGAGATCCAAAGGACATCTGTCACAATTCCCAGAGATTTTGAACTTGAATGGAATAAAGAAGAGTTGAAGAGATCTATTGAGAGAGTTTGTAGAATTGTATCATCTGGTGGCGATACAGAGCAATCAGAGCAAGTTAGTGGTGATATCTCACAGACATATGCAAATGAAGATAAAAACACTCTGGAAGACTGGGTTAGTTTTTTTCTAAACTTGTTGTGGTCTGTTGTTGCGATTTTGAGTATTGACTATGATATATATATATATATATATCACTTAGTTCCTCAAAATGCCCAGGAGCTAAGTAAGTACGATAAGAGTATATAGCTGTATATTTAGTAAGTCATGGTGAATGATATTGATTTTGGCTACAGTCTATGATGATTTAATAATAACTAACAATAGTTTGTTATTATTTCATTCATAAATCTAGGATTCCAACCCAGAAGATCCTCCCTATGGAGATGCAGAGCTGGAAGTGGAGAGTCTGGAGTGGGAGGTTCCTCACCCCGATAACCCAGACCAGACCTTGGATGTGAATGAAGAGGTGTTTCTCTCAGACTTACACTTCCAGGATATGGAACCATCAAACTCGTCCCGGACAAATTCCCCTGAAGACAACGCCCCAGCTTTCCGTCCCTCATCTTCTGCTTCAGAAAGCCAGCTGTCTCACTACAAGAGCCACAAGGAGACAAGCTACCACCAACTCAGCTACAATCAACAGAACCGCCACTCGTACCGAGACAGGAGCAGAGGGGACCAGAGGAGACAGAACTGTAGACGGGGAGGAGATCCATGGAAGGGCGAATATTCCAAGGGTGCAAGAGGACTACACCCATCAACCCCTAGTCTCTATGTAAAGTGCAGATACTTCGCTACCATCCAGGGAAATATGGTTGTTCACACCATGGATAAGGTCCTAGATCAACTTCTCCCATACGTCCAGAACATCTCCCCAGACAACAAATCCGGGGCGTCCATAGTATTCCTAGACATAGACACTCACGAGCACGCAGTTAGAATAATGGACTACTTGAATGAGAAAGTGGGGTGGATCGATAATTTTGAATTAAAAGCAGAATTTGCTCGGAGATACAAGCAGTATTTAGATGGAAATAAATTCTATTGATTAAAAGGAAAAAGCTTTAAATCTTCAACGTAGATTTGAGCTTCTGCCAATATACTTGTTTAAATTGTTGCAAATGGTTGGTGCTAAGTTTACTACAGTGACTATTCTATTCTTGTGTAAGATTGAAACGAACCTCATATTTTGTTTATTTTGTTAATTAATTCTCTATTTTCTTGTTTGTGCTGAAGTAGCTGCTTCCGCTGCTTATAGAATCTGAACCAGGGCCGTAGCAAGCTCATGAAAAGTGGTACGGCCATTCTTGGTGGATCAGACCGATCGTAGCGAGCAACCATATGGGGTCTTGCGGGCTTGCCCGCCACAAATATTTTGAACCTTATAGGCTCAAATATCGATATCAGCAGTTCTTATCAAGCAACAATAGTTCATTTTTGTAAATATTAGTGACAAATGTTTAGGTTCACTTATTGAATAAAATCATTAAGATATAAGGGCAGTAAAAGTGCTACGGCCATGGCCGTACCAGCCATACCGGTTGCTACGGCCTTGATCTGAACCTAGTAGTCCAAATGGTGGTATTTTGTTAATTAATTCTCTATTTTTGTTTGTGTTGAAGTTTCTGCTTCGTTTCCGCTGCTTATAGAATCTGAGTCTGCGTAGTCCAAATGTTGGTTGTACTCAAATTAGTTTGTGAATCTTCTAAGATCTTCTAAGAGTGATTGGAGTTTGGCTATGATGTAATACCATAGACTCCTCAAGTAATACTGCACAGGTCCGATTCCATCGGAGTGCTTGGACTCCCACTAAGTTAGTATTGTATTTAAGGTTAACTGATGATACAGAGTATTTGGGACAGCCACACCTTATAATAGGTTGCGCCGGCCATGCTGCATTTCTCGGTAAATAATCCAATTCATGCAACCAATTATCATAGCAACCTTCAAATCTACAACTGGGAACTGTGTTTTTTTCAAGATCGTTGTTTTATTTTTTTATTTAAAACTGATGGTATTGTTACACTTTACACTTTGCTCAAAAAAACTTGAAAAGTTATGAAAATACGTATATAGATTTATAAATCCTATATTTGTTTAGATTTTGTGTTATGGCAACGGCTAAAGAAGCTCCACCTGAAATATCAAGTTTTGAAAATGAAATCTCTGAAGCAAAACGTGAGATAGAAACTCGTTTCCGTGAACTGATCAATCGCTTGAGAGAGAGGGAGAGAGAACTTGTGATTGAGTTGGAACAGATTCTAGAAACTTATAAGAGAGAAAGAGATAAACACAAACATTCTCTAATAACAGAACTCGAAGCGAAGTTGAAGTTTGCCAAAGAAAATTTCAAATCAAACGATCTAAACGAATTTACTGAGTCGATTATCCAACAATTAACTGAAAAACGTGAAAAGTTTAAATCGGAGTTCGATTGTAAGCTTGTCAGTGTTGAGTTTGATGAGACAGTATTGCGTTTAGCTGGTACTATTGGTAGAGTGACTGTTACTGACTCGACTAGACTAGCATCTCGTCTCTCTGTAGTAGAGTATGAGGGAATAGTGTCTCCTGTACTCAGTATAGGAGGAGAATCAGGTGATAAGGAAGGACAGTTCTCTTCTCCTTTTGGAGTATCAGTACACTACCTAACTGGTAAGATTTTCGTAGCAGATCAATGTAACCACAGAGTTCAAGTATTCGATAAAGATCAAAAGTATTTGTACAAGTTTAGAGATAGAGATGGAGCTGGTAAGATGAAAAAACCTCTTCGTGTTGATTTCTATCAAAATAAAGTATTCGTTTCTCAGCGTAGTGGTTGTTTGTTGGTTTACGATTCGAATGGCACTTTTCTCCAACAGATAGGAACTCCAGGGAATGGAGAAGGTCAGTTTGACCAGCCACATGGCATTACTATCAATCATTCTAATGGGGAAGTTTTTGTATGTGACTATAGTAATAATAGAGTTCAAATATTCTCAAAAGATTTCTTATTCAAGTCTCAGTTCGGACAAGGAATACTGAAGTATCCTATTGACATAAAACTATCCAGCGAGTTCATTTATGTACTGAGTCACAACAAACCTTTCCTCTATTCATTCAGACATGACCTAACTCAGATACAGAGTCCTGTCCTCACTTTTATTTCCAAGCATTTGGGCAGTCCTTGGTCATTCTGTATAGATGGTGCTGGTAACTTTATTATATCAGATTACAATCAGAATGCTATTATAATATTCAATCATCAAGGAGATGTATTTCATAGAATCACGGATAGCGTAAAGAGTCCGACTTGTGTCACACTAGATGTAAGAGGGAGAATTATCCTAGTAGGATACAACCACAGTCTTCTGATATTTTAAACCTGATTAAATGTTGTTTAAATTGTATTTATCCTTTTTTTCTTTCTTTCTGCTTTATTTTCTAATTTTACTTTTGTTATCACACTAACTTTTAGGTTATTTTTAACTCAATTCCATTATATTTATGTTTTTTTTAATGTCGGAAAGTTTGTCCTTTCTGAATCAATTTGTTAATCCTTTCTGATTGCAAGTGTTTCAACGGAAAATTTGTGGGTTTTTTCATAATTTTCCTTCAAAATGTGATTTGTCTCCTTAAAACGGTAGCCATTGTATTCGAAAAGTCCTTAAAATGTAAATATTTTGATGAGTAAGCTTCAAAATACTACTGCATTTCTTGATCAATTATCCAATTCATTCAACTGTAATAATTCAGAGTGATTTGTCCTAGCATACCACACAATGTGCTTGTAGTATCACCCGTCTATAGCTATGTTCATAATAGTTAAGATAGGAACAGCTTCTTTTCACGTGTTCTCTTATTCTGTTTGTCATTCTTATTCTTATGCTCCTTCGCCATAATATAACGTAGTTCATAACATAAATAACAAACAGTTCTACTATGACAACACGACTAACTTTTAATATCCGCGGTATGACATGAATCCCTGAGAACCCATTCAAGACTTCTTTGTGAGGTACAGTCGACTCTGTTTAATAGCCTCACTGTTTAATCAATCAACAAATTTTGGCACAGGACTGGGATAGCTCTCACGCCTAGAAGCTAATACACAATATTTTTGGTTGAAAGAGTCCTCCGATTAAAATCGGGATAAAATATCCTCTGACCTATGTGACCCTATTGAGCGGAGTTGACTGTATCTTGAAGAAACGCTGAACGCTGGGATCAAGGCAGAGACAGCTTGTGTGTCTAAGTCTCCTCGTGTAAACCAAGCTAAAAGAATTGGTGAGGACCATGGATGCACAACTTCAGTGGACGAAGCTCTGCAGCTCAGTTCAGTGATTTGAAAAGCACTCGCAGAAAAGGATTCCATTGGATCAGGATGTCCCATACAATGCGTTCATGAAAAGGATCTTCAGGAGAAAGCAACAGCTGGAGACCTCCGGAGTGATGAGTCAGGCATGGGAAAGTCCACAATCCCAGGAAACCTAGAACTGGACTCCTGGAATGTTATGTCTGTGAATCGAGCAATCACTTGATTCGCATTTTCCCTAACAAACTCTGCTATGTTTGCGGCGAAGCAGTTCATAAGTCCGTTTTCTTTGTTATTTCTCCTCAAGCAGAGCTCACAGATTGAATGACTGAAAGATTAGACGCACAGGATATGCCAATTAACTTCAGAGGAAGAATCTATAACAGTTCAAGTCGGAATTACTTGTGTGAAACCCAGTGTCATGGACTACGACACAGCAAGTCAGCTCCAACTGACTAAGACATCTACCGTTAACGAATAAAGTTATGGACTGTGCGATAAGCCTGTGCGAGTTCATGGTTATGTCGACGCTTCTATCCTGATCGGGAACTCCGAACCGAAATTGGAACGAATCAGTCCTTGATAGCAAGAATCACTCCTGCTGTTGAGCAGAAATTGTATGGAGCAGCATGGTACGTTTGACTGTGGAAATCGATGAATTCGACTGGGACGAGTGTGGATTCCATAGAAGACTCTCTTAGTGGAGCTACCCCTGATGCATGCCAGCCAGCAGAGCAGCAAGACGTGGAGGAGACAGCAGATAAACCTGTGGAAATGGAGCTTAGTACTCGGATAATACGTTCTTCGGTTTAGTACGTACTCATTTCTCTGATCCAAAATCCAACTATAATATAGATTTCTATGTAGTACAAACTCTGTTAGTACGTACTTACGGATAGTACGTACTAATAATTCCTTCCCGAAGGGGTACGTCTTATCCGAGTTCTACTGTAATATGCGCTGCATATGCAAGTATGTATATTTGTTACAACAGCATTGGGAAAACAATTTGCTTTTATCATCTAGAAATCTGACTGAAATCCTGGGAATGGAATTGGATTTCGATTCCCAATGCAGCCCAGCTTTGGGACGGATTTAATCTGTATTTTCCATATTGTCGCGGAAATAAGACAAAAAAATCAAATTAATTTTTGAATTCTTTATTCCCTCTTATAATTTAATTCATTCCCATATCTGTTTAGAATTTGTGTTATGGCAACGGCTGTAGTAGCTCCACCTGAAATAATAAGTTTTGAAAATCAAATCTCTGAAGCAAAACGTGAGATAGAAACTCGTTTCCGTGAGCTGATCAATCGCTTGAGAGAGAGGGAGAGAGAACTTGTGATTGAGTTGGAACAGATTCTAGACACTTATAAGAGAGAAAGAGATAAACACAAACAATCTCTAACAGAACTTGAAGCAGGGTTGAAGTTTGCCAAAGAAAATTTCAAATCAAACGATCTTAACGAATTTACAGAGTCGAACATCAAAAAATTAACGGAAAAACGTGAAAAATTTAAATCTGAGTTCGATTGTAAGCGTGTCAGTGTTGAGTTGATGAGACAGTATTGCGTTTAGCTGGTACTATTGGTAGAGTGACTGACTCGACTAGACTAGCATCTCGTCTCCCTGTAGAAGAGTATGAGGGAAAAGTGTCTCCTGTACTCAGTATTGGAGGGACATTAGGTGGTGAGGAAGGACAGTTCTCTTCTCCTTTTGGAGTATCAGTACACTACCTAACTGGTAATATTTTCGTATCAGATCAATGTAACAACAGAGTTCAAGTATTCGATAAAGATGGAAGGTATTTGTACAAGTTTGGAGATAGAGTTGGAGCTGGTAAGATGAAAAATCCTTTTTGTATAGAATTCTACCAAAATAGAGTATTCGTATCTCAGTACACGGGTGGTTGTTTGTTTGTTAACGATTTGAATGGCACTTTTCTCCAACAGATAGGAACTCCAGGGAATGGAGAAGGTCAGTTTAACCAACCACTTGGTATTGCTATCAATCAGTCTAATGGGGAAATATTTGTATGCGACTTTGGTAATAACAGAGTTCAAATATTCTCAAAGGATTTCCTATTCAAGTCTCAGTTCGGACAAGGAATACTGAAGTACCCTTCTGACATAAAACTAACCAGCGAGTTCATTTATGTAATGAGTTGCAGCAAACCTTTCCTCTTTTCCTTCAGACATGACCTAACTCAGATACAGAGTCCTGTCCTCACTTCTATTTCCAAGCATTTGGAGTATCCCTTGTCATTCTGTGTAGATGGTGCTGGTAACTTTATTATATCAGATTATAGCCAGAATGCTGTTATAATATTCCATTATAATGGAGATTTAGTTCATAGAATCAGGGGTTGCGTCCAGGAACCGGCTTGTGTCACACTAGATGCGAGAGGGAGAATTATCCTATTACACGACCACCGTCTTCTGATATTTTAACACTGATTGAATGTTGATTGGAATATTTGTTTTCCTTATTTATTCTTTATTATCGCACTAACTTTGTAGAATTTATTTATGTAGAATTGAGTATAGATTTAATTAACGCTTCTATGCTCTCCATGCTACGAGTTGAAATCTTACTTCCATACTGTTGTTAATTAAATCCGATTGAGTTTGTTCCATATCTTATACACACAAATGTGTGAAACGTATTCCCAGTGCTCAAGGTCTAATTATGCCAATCAGGTATCTATTGCAATTTTGCTGAAATCATTCTTGCTAATTGGCTCAATTCGTTTTCCATTTACTGCCTGTCACTATTCCTAGAATATTTGCTTGAAGATCTCTCACACATAAGAACTTGATTTAAACCTGAAACCATACATGCTACAGCTACCGTGCTTGATAGTCCTCATTTGGCTTAGTCAATCGAATGTTGGTAAACTAGGGTTGCATTCGGGAGGTATGGTGTTTTAAAAGCATTTTTCAATCCCCTAAATCATTGAAAATTGTAACGATTGGGATAATGCTTTGAATCCAAAATTTTAGTTCCATCATTTGTACTCATTCCTGCTACACTTCTGTATTGTTTCAATCAATTTTTTCGTGTTATGACAATATTATTTTAATTAATTAATTAACCCTAATTTGACGTGGGGTCAAAAGTATAAATAGAAATGACCCCACTTTCATTTTCAATTTCAATTCACTTTCAATTAACTTTCACTTTCAATTCAACATTCCTCGGCAAGTTGGGGTTAATAATACCCCTACTTTGGCTAGGAATGTTGAATTGAAAGTGAAAGTGATATTGAAAGTGAATTGAAATTGAAAATGAAAGTGGGGTCATTTCTATTTATACCTTTGACCCCAAGTCATCTTAGGGTTTTGAAACAATGTTTTATGTTTCCACTATCTGCTGTAGAGAGTATGTAATTTGAGATGTAAATCCGAATATTCTTTTTCTGTAGTATTAGTTCCAGTATAGTCTCATTGTAGTTTCACTATAACTAGTAGCTCTGTAGTGAGTTTCAGTAATATTCATTCTGAAATCTCTTCAAATATTTTTAACCTATCAAAACTTTCCTTATTGTTAATGATCATTGATACTTCAGGTTAGTTGTAACAATAGGTTAAATGATGTGATCATTTTTTTCAGTTTGTGTATTTTTGTTTTCAAATGCCAATTTTGGAATTTTTAATTGTCTTTTAAATATTTCTAAATTCCAAAAAGCATTTTGAGTTAAAGCAACTTTCAAATCTAAATTTCTTTCCAAAATCCTTAATCCCATCAATTCAGATCAAAACTATTAATATTTGAAATTAGTAAATTCAATCAATCAATCAATTATTTGAGCATTTAGACAAGAACTGATAAACCAACACTAATGGATATTCTGCAATTGTAGAGAATCATTTCTTTATTTCTGAAAGTATTTTCCCATTCTAATTAACTTTTTTAATTGGGAGAAGTGGTAAGAGAGCTGTTTCCTGAACACAGTTTGAAGCTTGTCACAAGGTCGGTTCTTGACTTGATTTGACAAGAACTTAATTTCAGGTCATCTGTATTGACAATATTTTGATCTAAATAGTCTGAAATGAACGAAATACAAGTAGATGCATTATTGACCTGAAATGACTGAATGATTTGAAATTCTTATATTCTTTTAATTTATTCAACCATTTGGCTTTGTTTCTTGTGATAATGGTACAAATTGACTTAACCTGACTTGAAAATGAGAAAAAGAGAAGGTCCGGTCTTGCCAAAGCTTGGTCGGATTTTCTTCGCCCACCTTGGTAGCTATATGTCGATACGGCCAGAAGAACTGGAACATGTTTCTAGTTTCAACAGTGGTCTGATAATTGTAGAGAATAATTAATCTTTTAATTTCTCGATATTCACCAAATTAGTTTAATCCAGTTAGACATGGATTCACATACCGTACACTGTCATTAACCGTTGCTGTTAAGGTTATATTATGTCGCAGAGATCAAAATTTCAAAATAGTGAGAAGGACTACTTTAGTTGGAAAGTGTTATTTACATTTGTAGTTAAATACAAACGAAAACCTAAAAATGCCCCACTGGCCCTTCAATCCAGTTAAATCCCCACACAATTTAGTTCATTTCCATATTTGTTTAGAATTTGTGTTATGGCAACGGCTATAGTAGCTCCACCTGAAATATTAAGTTTTGAAAATCAAATCTCTGAAGCAAAACGTGAGATAGAAACTCGTTTCCGTGAGCTGATCAATCGCTTGAGAGAGAGGGAGAGAGAACTTGTGATGGAGTTGGAACAGATTTTAGACACTTATAAGAGAGAAAGAGATAAACACAAACAATCTCTAACAGAACTTGAAGCAGGGTTGAAGTTTGCCAAAGAAAATTTCAAATCAAACGATCTTAACGAATTTACAGAGTCGATCATCCAAAAATTAACTGAAAAACGTGAACAGTTTAAATCTGAGTTCGATTGTAAGCGTGTCAGTGTTGAGTTTGATGAGACAGTATTGCGTTTAGCTGGTACTATTGGTAGAGTGACTGACTCGACTAGACTAGCATCTCGTCTCCCTGTAGAAGAGTATGAGGGAAAAGTGTCTCCTGTGCTCAGTATTGGAGGGACATTAGGTGGTGAGGAAGGACAGTTCTCTTCTCCTTTTGGAGTATCAGTACACTACCTAACTGGTAATATTTTCGTATCAGATCAATGTAACAACAGAGTTCAAGTATTCGATAAAGATGGAAGGTATTTGTACAAGTTTGGAGATAGAGTTGGAGCTGGTAAGATGAAAAATCCTTTTTGTATAGAATTCTACCAAAATAGAGTATTCGTATCTCAGTACACGGGTGGTTGTTTGTTTGTTAACGATTTGAATGGCACTTTTCTCCAACAGATAGGAACTCCAGGGAATGGAGAAGGTCAGTTTAATAATCCATGTGGCATTACTGTCAATCAGTCTAATGGAGAAATATTTGTATGCGACCTTAGAAATAATAGAGTTCAAATATTCTCCAAAGATTTTCAATTCAAGTCTCAGTTCGGACAAGAAATACTGAAATATCCTACTGACATAAAACTAACCAGCGAGTTCATTTATGTACTGAGTTTCACCGAACCTTTCTTCTATTCATTCAGACATGACCTAACTCAGATACAGAGTCCTGTCCTCACTTCAATTTCCAAGCAATTAAACTATCCTTGTTCATTCTGTATAGATGGTACTGATAACTTTATTATATCAGATCGTGATCAAAATGCTGTTATAATATTCAATCATCAAGGAGATGTAGTTCATAGAATCACGGATAGCATACAGAAACCGATAGGCGTCACACTAGATGCAAGAGGGAGAATTATCCTAGTAGGATACAACCACCGTCTTCTGATCTTTTAACACTGATTAAATGGTGTTTGGAGTATTTATTGTTTTTTTAGGCTTTATTTGCTAACTTTTGATTTTGTTGTCATACTAAACCTTTTAGATTATTTTTGTGTTTATTTCTTATTCAATTCCTGTAAAGTAGAGCATTCATAGTTTCTGATTCATGTTTTGAGTTTTTTTGTTTACTTTAATTGCCTTCAAAATCTCATTCGTCTTCTTATAATGGCAGTAATGTTCTTTAATTCTAAGTATTTTTTTAATTTATACACTCTTCTGTCCTCAGGTAATACTGTATTTCTTGGTCAATTATCTAATTCATACAACCAAGTGAACCAACTATCCAATCCCGTTCGAGAATTTTAAACTAATTCCGTCTAGCCTGTGAATCATGTGGGTGTGCAGGAGGTATATATTTTCAAGACCTACTCCTACGTAATGCTCCTTGTCACTGTGAAATAGAATATAATACAGCTTCTCTCCATACATCCATACATGAACTGAATGCCTACCTCCAAACAGTAGCGAATAAATCCGATTGAGTTATGCTTTCAAATTTCCAAATCTTTATTCAAGCGTGTTAAACCTATTCCAGCCAGAGGCGTAGCCAGGGTGCGGCACATGGGGCCTAGGCCGCAACCTCAAAGGCTGTGCCCACTAAAATTTCACAAATTAGCATTGGGTGCCTCAACCCTCTCGCGAAACGGAATGGAATTGCCGCACCCTAAAAATTGGGCTGGCTACGCCTCTGATTCCAGCACTTAAGGTCTTTATTACTATTACAATTTTGCTTAAATCACTCTAGATCATTTCGTTTTTCCATGTACTGAGACTGTTCCTTGAATTCTACTAGAAATTCTCTTTCATTGGTACGTGATCCAAAGTTTGAAAATATCATACATGTTAAGTGCTTGATATTTTCTCATTTAGCTTAGTCAATCGTAGAATGTTTGTAAACTAATGTAGGTATTATTAGGGAGGTATGATGTTTTAAAGGAATTCTCCCTTAGCTAAATCATCAATTAAATTTAACGATAGGGAAAATATTTTTAAATCAAAATATCGGTTTAGTCTAGTCATTCATTCAGATTGTTGTTCAGCCCTGTTTTTATTGGGTTGGAACAATTGCTCAGAACATACACTTACACAGTGTACTCATTTCCATTACACTTCTGTATTATTTCAATCTATTTATTCTGATTTTATGATATTTACCTTAAAATTTTTTACTATTTTAAATCGTACTGTTTCTACTACTATCTGCTGTAGAGAGTAGTAATGTGAGATGTAAGATCCGATTCTATTTCCTTATTAGCTCCAGTATATATAGTCTCATTATAAGTTCACTATAACTAGTGGCTCTGTAGTGAGTTTCAGTATTTTCAATCTACAAACTATTAATAATTCTCTGAATATATTTAACTCTTCAAAACGTTCCTATTTTCAACTATTATTAATACTTCAGGTTAGTTGTAGTAATACAGTAGGGATACTCAATTATTTAGAATCGAAGAATACTCTATTCTTATGTGATTTTGCTTGTGACATCTAAGCAAGAAAAATCAAGTCATGTGTACATATTTCAATATTTTATTGGATAGCCATTGTTATCGATCATTTAATATATTTTGGTCATCGAATGGCAGTATTTCTGCAAGAAATCAGGACTTATCCTATCCCAAATCTGATTTAACTTTACTGTTACGGAATAAAGGAATAAATAGACTGGCCTTCGATACGGCGATGGGTTTTTCTGGTATTTTATCCAGGAGAGCAAATTCTCTGGGATTAAGATCTGGGCCATAACTTGGCCAATCTAATATTTTTTAGCATATTTCCTCCATGGATCTCTTTTCCATCGTCGAAGTATATTTCAGATCATTGTCTTCTAACTAACTATTTTTATGAAAAACGTCAGCTTGAGATAAATACCACTCCATTATCTTGTCGATGAAAATCTGGCCCAAATATGAACCTTCTGACTGTGTTTCGGGACAGTTTGTCAGCGAATTTTTCCCTTTTTTTATCCGACCACCATGTACCAGAATGCTTCATCTCAGAAAATGACATTCTTCCAGTGTTTTTTGTATGTTTCTTAGCCCAATGACCCAATCAATCCTTTTGAGTTGATTTTCTCTGATAACATGAAGGTCTTGGCAGGAATTACTTTATCCTATCGGGTTTTGTGAGTTCATTGAACAGTTCGTCTACAGACCTCAACACTGAGTTTTTCATGATTCCATTAACCCGGGAAATAATTGGGGTCAAAGGTATAAATAGAAATGACCCAGCTTTCATTTTCATTTTCAGTTTACTTTCAATTAACTTTCACTTTCAATTCAACATTCCTTGACGTGCACGGGTTTAATAGATAATCCTTACTATTAAAACTCGATTATTGTATATATATATATATATCTGTAACGAATTGATTGAAGAAACTGCCGGGTGTAGAAGGCTGATTTTTGGCATGTGGGAGTCTTTTGGCTATGGCTCCAGTAAATTCTGAGTTCAGAGCAAAATGTCGACTCATCATGGAATTATGACGTCATTGTCACATTTTTAAAAGTTAAGCAACACAGTTATTCGAGCATAACTCAGCCCTTATATGAGATAGAAGGCTGAAAATTTAATAGAATCTGTATACTAACATGCCTCACATATGATGCAACTATAATCAAAAAATGATGACTCATCACTTTGTTATGACGTCATCATTACTCATCAAAAAAATTTTAAATTGACAAATTTGGTGATTTTTCGAGTGATTTCGATTTTAAAACTAAGATGGACATATTTAGAGATGATATCTCCCTTATAATTAACCAATGTCACCCCCAGGCGACCGAAGGGAGCCTCCGGCGGACACGAAGTGTTCGCTAGCCGCGCAGCGCAAGCAAGCGAAGCGCGCTTGTACTCCATTAAACCTCCTGATCTGCTGAGCCAGGCTTTCTTATTGCTTTCCGCTTTGCTGCGGGCTGAACCCAAACGTTATGCTGAAGTGAGCGTCCGTTGCCAGACTAACCCCGATAAGATAGCTGATTCTCTTATACGTGTGCTTCCCCCTACTTCAAATAAGATATGCTAATCAATCAATAATAATAAACTCCCAGCTCCTGAAATATAATGAGATACTGATTGCGAAATGGTAAAAATGACAATATATGAGGTAGATGTATATTGATGAGAGTAGAGGAGCTGAAACATGTTTCCAATTAACAGTGGTCTGATAATTTTGGAGAATATTATCTTTCAATTTCTCGGTGTTTCCCAAATTTGAGTTTAATCAAGTGCGGTTATCATCGCTATTAATAAGATTAAATTGTGCCTTTAAATCCCTTCACAATTTAGTTCATTTCCATATTTTTTAGAATTTGTGTTATGGCAACGGCTATAGTAGCTCCATCTGAAATATTAAGTTTCGAAAATCAACTCTCTGAAGCGAAACGTGAGATAGAAACTCGTTTTCGTGAACTGATCAATCGCTTGAGAGAGAGGGAGAGAGAACTTGTGATTGAGTTGGAACAGATTCTAGACACTTATAAGAGAGAAAGAGACAAACACATACAATCTCTAACAGAACTTGAAGCAGGATTGAAGTTTGCTGAAGAAAATTTCAAATCAAACGATCTTAACGAATTTACAGAGTCGATCACCAAAAAATTAGCAGAAAAACGTGAAAAGTTTAAATCTGAGTTCAATTGTAAGCGTGTCAGTGTTGAGTTTGATGAGACAGTATTGCGTTTAGCTGGTACTATTGGTAGAGTGACTGTTACTGACTCGACTAGACTAGCATCTCGTCTCCCTGTAGTAGAGTATGAGGGAAAAGTGTCTCCTGTACTCAATATAGGAGGAACATCAGGTGCTAAGGAAGCACAGTTCTATCATCCTGCTGGAGTATCAGTACACTACCCAACTGGTAATATTTTCGTGGCAGATCAGTATAACCACAGAGTTCAAGTATTCGATAAAGATGCAAAGTATTTATACAAGTTTGGAGATAGAGATGGAGCTGGTAAGATGAAGCATCCTGTTCGTATTGATTTCCACCAAAATAAAGTATTCGTATCACAGTACTTAGGTGGTTGTTTGTTAGTTTACGATTTAAATGGCACTTTTCTCCAACAGATAGGAACTCCAGGGAATGGAGAAGGTCAGTTTAATAACCCATGTGGCATTACTATCAATCAGTCTAATGGAGAAATATTTGTATGTGACGGAGGCAAACATATAGTTAAAATAGTCAAAGATTTCCAATTCAAGTCTCAGTTCGGACAAGAAATACTGAAGTCTCCTACTGACATAAAACTAACCAGCGAGTTCATTTATGTACTGAGTTACACCAAACCTTTCCTCTATTCCTTCGAACATGACCTAACTCAGATACAGAGTCCTGTCCTCACTTCTATTTCCAAACATTTGAAGAATCCTTGGTCATTCTGTATAGATGGTGCTGGTAACTTTATTATATCAGATTATGATCAGAATGCTGTTATAATATTCAATCATCAAGGAGATGTAGTTCATAGAATCACAGATAGCGTACAGAAACCGAAGGGTGTCACACTAGATGCAAGAGGGAGAATTCTCCTAGTAGGATACAACCACCGTCTTCTGATATTTTAACACTGATTGGATGTTGATTGAAATATTTTCTTTATTTATCTATTGTTTGCTAACTTTGATTTTGTTACATTTTAGACATTTTTATAATTATTATCCATTTGCTTTTGGTTATTTTTAGGTTCTTTAATGCGACAAGTAGAACGGTCATATTTGCTGAAATATGTTTTGTTTATCTGCGGTTTACCGATTCCAAGTGCTTTAAGTAAATTTTGTTTAGTTTTACTATAATTTCCTACAAAATGTAATTTGCATTCTTATAATTATTTGCCGTTGAAGTTGAAAAGTCCTTTATGTAAATCTTTTGATGGATATGCAGGTAAACCTCCGAAATATGGTACTTTTGGGATTGTGCCGATCTTCGGAAGTTACCCCATATAATAATCACTAAATTATACAGGATGACCGATAAGTTCTGTCCCAACTCCCAAGCTTGATTAGGTCTAACATTTCTTATGCTCGAACAATCTTAGATTATTATCGATATTGTAATTCGAATAGTTTCAACGAAGCTAAAATATTTTTCGAGTCTAAGACTTAGAACTGTGTTTTGTAGGGTAATCTTTTTGAAAAAAAAGTGTCCTGAATCGCAGCCAAAATCGCGAATCAGGGCCCAATGCTTCTGTAAATATATATATATATATATATATATATATATATATATATATATATATATATATATATATAGATAGATAGATAGATACATATAGATATATATAGATATAGATATAGATATAGATATATAGATATAGATAGATAGATTAATTAAATTGATGAATAATATATAAAATATTATTCACAAATATTTTTGTACATACATAAGTGTGCGTTTACTAGTGTCACATCTCGGAGGTAATTTTGCATCAAAAATGTCAATCTGGAGTTTACTTAACTGCCGTACTTCGGATGCCCAAGATATATTCTTTTAATAGGAAAGTCATTCTGGGGAATGGTTTTGTGCCATATCTCGTATTTCAGAGGTGCCGCGTATAGAGGTTTACCTATACTCAAGTAATATCGTATAATCATTCAATTAATGCAACCAATTATCCGATCCAGTTTAAGAATTTAAAATAACGCCTTCGACCCTGTTAATCATGTGCTACAGAAAAAAAGATAGATTTTCGATCGGATTTCTTCGGGACAGAGAACTATGGCTGGGTACACCGTGGACGGATCTATCTGTTCCTGAAAGAAGATAAATTCAGATTCATAATAAGCCCCCCTGACTGTATTGCACAATATATTCCCTATAACCAGAGTTGCCGTGGGAATGGGAATGACTTTAAGCCTATGAGAATTCCCGTATGTGCGAATATGTGGGATTCTGTGAGCATCTGTGGAATTATGTGGGATTTCCCGTGGGTTTCTGTGAGCATCTGTGGGAATCCCCACTGAAATCCTGTGGGAATGAAATGGGGATTGAAATTCCATTCCCACGGCAACCCTGCGTATATCCTATCAAACAGTTTCGAATACGCCAACTCCACTATATAATATTGATTAGATACCAGTGCTCGTCGACAAATCAAAATTTGGTGATGCTTTTTAGCCTCCATTTATTTATTGCGGTAAACAAATAGACAAATACTGTCGCTTAGTTAGCCACCATGCTAAGGAATTTGGTGGCCATCGCACCAAACCATCAGATTGTCGAGCACTGTTAGATAGTAAATAGTATCCCACAATTATGTGTTTAATGCGTCTAAACAAACCATCGAACAATAATTCAAAATACAATTGAAGTCAGATTTCTATCCACTGTTTCTTTTTGTTGGTACTTGGTAGGCTTTAGCAAACTGTGTTTTATTCTTCATAGTAACTCCATTACAGAATAGCTCTTGCCGCACAGACTATGAAATTGGACTAAAAAATACCGACTTCGGTTGTGCATTAATTTTGTGTTCTTATCCAATTCTTAATTCCACCACGATTTGGTTTATTATTCATATTTGTTTAGGATTTGTGTTATGGCAACGGCTATAGTAGCTCCACCTGAAATATTAAGTTTCGAAAATCAACTCTCTGAAGCGAAACGTGAGATAGAAACTCGTTTCCGTGAACTGATCAATCGCTTGAGAGAGAGGGAGAGAGAACTTGTGATTGAGTTGGAACAGATTCTAGACACTTACAAGAGAGAAAGAGATAAACACAAACAATTTCTAACAGAAATTGAAGCAGGGTTGAAGTTTGTCGAAGTAAAATTTAAATCAAACGATCATAACGAATTTACAGAATCGATCATCAAAAAATTAAGAGAAAAACGTGAAAATTTTAAATCTGAGTTCGATTTTAAGCGCGTCAGTGTTGAGTTTGATGAGATAGTATTGCGTTTAGCTGGTACTATTGGTAGAGTGACTGTTACTGACTTGACTAGACTAGCATCTCGTCTCCCTGTAGTAGAGTATGAGGGAAGAGTGTATCCTCTATTCAGTATAGGAGGAGAATCAGGTGATAAGGAAGAACAGTTCTCTTTGGCTTTTGGAGTATCAGTACACTACCTAACTGGTAATATTTTTGTAGCAGATGCATGGAACAACAGAGTTCAAGTATTCGATAAAAATGGAAACTGTTTATACAAATTTGGGGACAGAGATGGAGCTGGTAAGATGGACCAACCTCTTTATATTGATTTCTACCAAAATAAAGTATTCGTATCTCAGTACAAGGGTGCTTGTTTGTTCGTTTATGATTTGAATGGCACTTTTCTCCAACAGATAGGAACTCCAGGAGATGGAGAAAGTCAGTTTAAAATCCCATATGGCATTGCTATCAATCAGTCTAATGGAGAAATATTTGTATGTGACAGGTACAATAATCGAGTTCAAATATTCTCAAAAGATTTCCAATTGAGGTCTCAGTTCGGACAAGAAATACTTGAGTCTCCTATTGACATAAAGCTAACTAGCGAGTTCATTTATGTACTGAGTTGCACTAAACCTTTCCTCTATTCCTTCAGACATGACCTAACTCAGGTACAGAGTCCTGTCCTCACTTCTATTTCCAAGCATTTGAAAAGCCCTTATTCATTCTGTATAGATGGTGCTGGTAACTTTATTATATCAGATCACATTCAGAATGCTGTTATAATATTCAATCATTAAGGAGATGTAGTTCATAGAATCACGGATAGCATACAGAAACCGATGGGTGTCACACTAGATGCAAGAGGGAGAATTATCGTTGTAGGATACAACCACCGTCTTCTGATATTTTAACACTGAATGAATGTTGTTTTAATTGTATTTATTCTTTCTTTCTTTCTTTATACTTTGTTTCATAATTTAGATTTTGCATTACATTAACTTTAAAGTTATTTTATGTCATTTCCGTTATATTTTATGTGTTTAGTATATTTAATGTCGGGAATGGTAGATAGTTCGTACTTTCGGAATTATATTTCTTAATCCTTTCCGGAAATTAGGTCAACCGGATAATCGGGTCACTTTTGGCAGGACTGGAATAGCTCTCACACATAGAAGCTAATACAACATATTTTCGGTTAATATGGTTCTCCGATTAATTAGGGCAAAATGTCCTCTGACCGATGTGACCATATTGGGTAGAGTCGACTGTATCTTGAGGAAACGCTGAAAGCTGGGATCAAGGCAGAGACAACTTGTGTGTCTAAGGTGTCTCGTGTAAACCAAGCGAGGAGAATGGGTGAGAAGTGTCTAAGACCTAGAACTGTGTTTTGTATGGTGAGTTTTGTGGAGAAAATATGTGTCCTGGTGCGCAGAGAAATTCGAAAATCAGGGCCTACTGCTTTCAAATTATTTTTCTAGAGTCTTCAAATTCTAGGACAAATTAGCTCTCACATTTTCCTCGAACACTATAAATTTGTAGAAATATAGGATGTTTAGATCAGTACATGTTGAGAACCATTTGGATCAGTTTTTTTGGTGATGCGAAAAAAAGTGCCAGCCAGGGTACCCTGATTTTGCAAAATGTACCTAATTTGAACTCGTGAAATAATAACTTTATCTCGTTTCTGATTATGAATTCAATGGATTTGTGAAATATTTTCATGGTGAATGAAAGGTATCTGGTGCTAAATCGTCATGGAACATCGAGTAGAGAGACGTTTTGCTATGCTGCACCAACTGGCATTCTCTTGAGAAATTACACATAATTTATTAATATAATTTGTAATTCTTATAAATGGAGTTATGGACTTAACAATTATTATTTGTGAATCTAATTATAAGGTCCTTGTGCTATTGTAATTGGTTAATCATATACGTATGCCTCAAAAATATCATACAGGTCTTATTTAATAAAATTCTTATAGAAAGAATATTTTTAGAATTGTTCTAAAAATTCAGTAATTGAAGTTCTGTGATTGAAATATTTATAGAAGGGAATACTAGGAAGCACAAACTGTGAGAAAAGTGTAAGAAATATCTTAATTAGAGTTGTTAGATCTAAAAGGAAACATCCTCTACCTATATTGGCGATATTTTTTAACAACATTTCTCCAAACATTATACAAATATACCACAAACACATTTGATATAAATATCGAAGCACTGCAAGATGAAACAACTCAAATGCTTGGAAAATGATAGTAACAAACATAAATATAATTTCAGAACATTTAAAGACGTGGGACTTCATGACCGAGTGGTTAGCGCACTGAGTCTATAACAAAGTGGCGCAGGTTCGAATCCCAAGCAAGTCAACAAAATTTCAGTATTCTAAAGTAACAAACATAAATATAATTTTAGAACATTTTAAAGACATGGGACTTCATGGTCGAGTGGATAGCGCACTCAGTCTATAACAAAGTGCCGCAGGTTCGAATCCCAAGCAAGTCAACAAAATTTCAGTATTCCAGAGTACCAAACATAAATATAATTTTAGAACATTTTAAAGACATGGGACTTCATGGTCGAGTGGTTAGCGCACTCAGTCTATAACAAAGTGCCGCAGGTTCGAATCCCAAGCAAGTCAACAAAATTTCAGTATTCTAAAGTAACAAACATAAATATAATTTTAGAACATTTTAAAGACATTGGACTTCATGGTCGAGTGGTTAGCGCGTTGCTGTATCAATATGCTCCGTGCTTTAAAAAAACAAACATTTTAGAAAAATGTTAAGAAATGAAAGAAAAAATGGAAAGAATATAGAGAGTCAGTCATTCTAGGAACAAAGCTGTAGATAGGTAGAACCGGGACACATAATAATTTCATGACAGGAAAGGAATCATTGGTAAATGTCAAGGAAAACATAGTAACAAGTTCGAGACGGTGGGGCAAAGAGATCAAAAATGAATGGTAAATTTTAAAAATATCTGTCGGCAGAGTGTGAACTGAGCTAAAAAGAAAAAGAACAGATGACAGAGAGGAAGGGTAAAGGTAAGGGTAAGGGTAAGGGTAAGGATAAGGGTAAGGGTAAGGGTAAGGGTAAGGGTAAGGGTAAGGGTAAAAGTAAAGAACTGTTTATCGAAAAGTGCCACAGAGTAACTACTACGCAGAACCATAGCAAATGTTCAGATTGATCAGGTTAGTCTGTCAGGTTAAACCGGTTTGACAGGTTAAACCGGTTTGACAGGTTAAACTGGTTTGACTGGTTAAACCGGTTTGACTGGTTAAACAGGTTTGACAGGTTAACCTGGTTTGACTGGTTAAACTGGTTTGACTGGTTAAACAGGTTTGTCAGGTAAAACTGGTTTGACTGGTTAAACCGGTTTGACAGGTTAAACTGGTTTGACTGGTTAAACCGGTTTGACTTGTTAATTAACCCGCGCTTGGCGAGGTGTTTTGTAGCGTCATTTCCTGTTTAAGCCATTTTCAATGGGGAAGCCATACAAGTTTGGGGTCTGACTATAAATAGAAAAAAATCACTTAGCCAAGCGCAGGTTAAACCGGTTTGACTGGTTAAACTGGTTTGACTGGTTAAACCGGTTTGACAGGTTAAACTGGTTCGACTGGTTAAATCGGCTTGAAAGGTTAAACTGGTTTGACTGGTTAAACCTGTTTGACAGGTTAAACTGGTTTGACAGGTTAAACCTGTTTGACTAGTTAAACTGGTATGACAGGTTAAACCGGTTTGACTGGTTAAACCTGTTTGACAGGTTAAACCGGTTTGACTGGTTAAACTGATTTGACTGGTTAAACAGGTTTGACTAGTTAAACCGGTTTGACAGGTTAAACCGGTTTGACTGGTTAAACTGGTTTGACAGGTTAAACTGATATGACAGGTTAAACAGGTTTGACAGGTTAAACAGGTTTGACAGGTTAAACTGGTTGGACAGGTTAAACAGTTTTGACTGATTAAACAGTTTTGACAGGTTAAACTGGTTGGACTGGTTAAACTGGTTTGACAGGTTAAATAGGTTTGACAGACTAAACAGGTTTGTCTGGCTATACCGGTTTGACAGGTTAACCCAGTTCGACTGGTTAAACCGGTTTGACTGGTTAAACTGGTTCGACTGGTTAAACCGGTTTGACTGGTTAAACAGTTGACTGTTTAAACTTTAAATGCTAGAGGGCTATCGGAAGAGCTGAGATAAGATCCCAGAATATTTAAATACATCGATCTGGGATTGAATTTACTTCAAGTTCCAGGGATTACGCAGCCCTATGCAAGGGTATTGGTTACTTCACATTGTGACTAGAATTGGGAAAATCGATTGTGGATAGCGGTTCCACTTTATGTTCACTATCAAGAAATAGTTTCAAGAAAATGCTGTCTGCAAATTCCTATCCAAAGAAGCAATCTTTGGTATGGCATCTGGAAATTTGATGGAAACTGTCTCTGAGGTAGAATTATTGTATATCTACTTAAGTATAAGTAATCTCCAAACTGCGCAGAAATTCATCGTTGTGTTTCATCATTAATCACAGGCTGTAGCAGTGACTTGATATATTTAAGACTGTTCAATCTCTGGATTAGCTCCATTATAGTCTCAGTGAGTTTCACTATAATTAACTTTGTTAGAATGAGTTTCAGTTAAATTCATTCTACAAACTATTGAAATCTCTTCAACAATTCGCTTCTTTGGATCTTTCTTATTTGTTATCGACTATTGAAACAGGTTAGTTGTAATTGTTTAGCTAAATGCTATATTCAGTGTCTCCTGTAATTCAGGTCCGCTCACTTTTTAAAATTAATCAACTTCATTCATAATTTCATTAATTCAGATCAATTAAATTCATAGAGCATTCGAGCATAAACTGATAAACCAACACGAATGCCGAATATCTTTGTACATACGTAGTTCTGATCTTGAAATGCAAAATAAGTAGAACTCGGTTAAGAGTATCAGTCTAGGGAACCAGAAAAAGTTACGTACTAACCGAGGTACGTCTTATCCGTATGCATAATCCACAAGTAATGCAGAGTGAACAACTAAAATTATGACTTGTACGATGATGTACGTAAATATTATGTGCTATGTAGAACATACAAGTCTCCAACATCCTCAACGATAAGATGGCATGTCCTCAGTCAAAAGATGTCACATCCTCAGACTCGACCACACTAGCGTCCCGCCGCCCTGTAGTAGAGTATGAGGGAAAAGTGTCTCCTGTACTAACTATAGGAGGGACGAAAGGTCGTAAGGATGGACAGTTCTCTTTTCATTATGGAGTAGCAGCTGTACACTACCTAACTGGTAATATCTTCGTAGCAGATTCAGGTAAAGACAGAGTTCAAGTATTCGATAAAGATGGAAAGTATTTGTATAAGTTTGGAGATAGAGATGGAGCTGGTAAGATGGAATTACCTGTTTGCATAGATATCTACCAAAACAAAGTATTCGTATCTCAGGACGCGGGTGATTGTTTGTTAGTTTATGATTTGAATGGCACTTTTCTCCAACAGATAGGAACTCCAGGGAATAGAGAAGGTCAGTTTTACCAACCACATGGCATTACTATCAATCAGTCTAATGGAGAAATATTTGTATGTGACTTTTCTAATAATAGAGTTCAAATATTCTCAAAAGATTTCCAATTCAAGTCTAAATTCGGACAAGGAATACTGAAGTTTCCTAATGCCATAAAACTAACGAACGAGTTCATTTATGTACTGAGTAACACCAAACCTTTCATATTTTTCATCAAACATGACCTAACTCAGGTACAGAGTCCTGTCGTCACTTCCATTTCCAAGCATTTGAAGAGACCCTTGTCATTCTGTATAGATGGTGCTGGAAACTTTCTTATATCAGACTACGATCAGAATGCTGTTATAATATTCAATCATCGAGGAGATGTAGTCCATAGAATCACGGATAGCGTACACCAACCGGTGGGTATCTCACTAGATGCAAGAGGGGGAATTATCGTAGTACGTCTGCATCAACCTCTTCTCATATTTTAACGATTATTGAATGTTGATTGATTTATTTTTGTTTGTTTTGGTGTGTCTATTTGCTAATGTTTAGAAAATTGATTTCATTGTTATGATAATTCGCTCTGATATTCTGTTTTTCTGTATTGACTGTAATGTAAATTGTATTGATTACTGCTGCCTGAAACTTGCGTTATCAGATGCTGTGCTAGTTTTAATTTTATGAACTTAATATGGATTTAGTTATGCAATAATCCCATTCATTATTCTCGACATATTTTATGGTTGATAATATAGTTTTAGATTATTATGGAAAATTATTGGATATTCGTCCTCAATCTTGAGAGGAGTGAGAGAATTTGCATTTTAATAATGTTTGTGTTGAATGTTGAAATGTCCAAGAAAACTAGACCTGATTACCTTCAAGTAGGAGCAGATTCTAGGAGTAAGTTGATTTGGTTTGATTAGTTATTGGAATTATATAAAGTTAGTTCACAGTTGTCCTATTTTTAGACAAATACTCCGACTCTCATTCCCTGAGCTAGGTAAAGGAACCACGTATCTCTTCCCCAGTTTATATCTCTATGGAAGAGAGTGAGGATGCTGAGTTCGAATGCAGAGTTCGAATACAACTCCCCTGGCTCCGAGCAAGCAGTGGACCTCTGTGAATCCTGATTCTGCTGCACCTACAACCAAATCAGATTGGGCACAAACTGGTGGAGCTCAACCATACGGTAAGCTAGACACTACTCACCTAATTCCATACACACATGCTCTATCTTCAATCTACTATAGCTGAGTCTGTGTACCATAAACACATTGACATCCAAGTGACAGCTTGACACTAAGCTACACCAAAACTTTCCTCTATAATTTCAGACACGGCCTAACTCAGATACATAGTCCTGTCCTCACTTCTATTTCCAAACATTTGAAGCATTCCTTTTCATTCTGTATAGATGGTATTAGTAACTTTATTATATCAGATAGCGATCAGAATGCTGTTATAATATTCAATCATCAAGGAGATGTAATCCATAGAATCACGGATAGCATAGAGGAACTCGTTGGCACACACTAGATGCAAGAGGGAGAATTATCTTAGTAAGATACAACCACCGTCATCTGATGTTCTAACACTGATTGAATGTTGTTTGAAATATTTGTATTCCTTTTATTTTTATATTTAATTTTTTCTAACTTTGATTTTGTTATCACATTAACCTTTATAATTTATTTGTGTTTATTCCCTTATGTTTTGCTGTGTTTAGTTATTCAATACCTGATAAGTAGAGCATTTGTAGTTCTGAATTCACTTTTGTTCGCGGTTTACTTTCTAATTGAAAATGTTTTCTCCTAAAATTTTGTGTGTTTTATCATAATTTCCTTCAAAAATGTCTTTTCTCTTCTTACTTGTATAATATCGGTAGAGTGTATGACACTACATAGACTGTCATTGTTATGAATACTTCAAAGCAATAACTTTTAGATATCTTAATGTTAGTATAATTTATAGAAATAAAAAGGTCATGTGCATATTTTCACACCTTTATATACATATTTTCACACCATTTGACCATATGCTGAAGGTATTAGGCTGGAAGATGGCATAAACACCATAACTTGATCTTTAAATATTTTCTAATATTAGTTGTCACCGAGAACGCAACTTTGCTCTCTATCTTAGGAAATGGTGTTAAAATTTCACTGTTAAAGCAATCCATGAGGTGAGATCTCATTTTTACTTGTCTCCAGCAATCTTGGGTTGAGTCGCCTCCAGTTGCTATGGACAAACAGGTCTGCGGCTGCAAATAAGCCACAGTCCACACCTCTTTGCTGCTGAATAGGAGCAAGATCTATTATCATCTCATTATCATTCAAAGATAGGGAATATTCGTACAAGTTTGGAGGTAGAAAAGGAGTTGGTACAAATATACTTACGTTTGTTAATTTACCATTTGAATGGCACTTTTCTCCAACAGATAGGAACTCCAGGGAATATCTGCTTGGGTGGTGCAGTGGTTAGGGCGTTAGAACACTAAGACTTAGGTCAGCGGTTCTAACCTCGCCCTAGTCATTTGCTGAAATTTCGAATTATAAGAAAGGTGACAATGACGTCATAATTCCATGATGAGTAGACATTTTGGTCTGAGCTCAGAACTTAGTGGAGCCATAGCCAAAAGACTCCCACATGCCAAAAATCAGTCACCCTGCAAGCGGTTGAAGTTACTCAATCTAAACTAATTTGAGAATTGTTTTCATCTGCTTGGGTGGTGCAGTGGTTAGGGCGTTTGAACACCAAGACTTAGTTCGCGGGTTCTATCCTCGCTCTAGTCATTTGCATTTTACTCTCAAATTACTTGCTTCGGTAATGTAATCTGAGCCTACACTCTTGCAGAACCTTAAATGCGATCTCAATGGGCCACCAATTCGGCCTCGCTTCTAATTTCCAGGCCCAAATTTGTGGACATGCGTCGTTAATTTGCGATGCAAGGACCAGCTTTCTAACTCGAAGTCGGAAAACTGCGGTCGTAGTCATAATTTATGAAATAACAACTTTTTCTTTTTATACTTTTTTATACTTGCCTCATTCAATTCAGAATGGATCGAGAATTCCATTAAACGTAATTTTAAGATTAACTATGAGGATATTCTCTCAATAAATTCAATGATTAGTCTAGTTTTAACTTGTACATTCCTGATGACCAAATTTGAGGATGCTCATGACTAATATAATCACAGCTAAAACGAATATTCGTCCGTTGAGTTGAATAAGAATTTCATATACTCCAGACCTGATTTTAATATATTTGTGGGTACTGAGTCTAGACAAGGTGTGAACTCTGAGAAGTTACCCTAAAATCGATTTTCAAATAGCCTTAAAAAATAAAGGTTAACGTGTTTCACGTTTTTCGCTGTTATATGAGACCATTCTCACTATTATCTCACGATTTAGAAACACTTCATAATACTATTTTACCACGATTTGCTACAGCCCATCCTTAGGCCCAAGTGTGGGTACCTGGGGGGGCCCGTCCCCCCAGGTTTGGAACCTGTGGGGGGCCGTGGTGCTGGACAATGGGGCAGTGGAGGAGGCTGTGGTATGGCAGGACTCCACACAAACTTATTGGTTACAACTAAACCCCAAAATTAATGACGGACACATTCTAAGGGTAACTGTGGGTTTTAATTAATTGTTGTTCACATTTGAAGCTAGATTTAGATATTGGCTAACTTTCTGAATCTCATTTTCGATGAGTGCCAGTTTGGAGAGTCTGCTGCCTCATTATCAAGCCTGCCTACCATCCTATCTCAAACTGAAGGAGAGCCCTTCTGAACAAGAATGCACAGTTCTACTCTCAAGATTCTCTAAAAGTCTGAGCTCAAAAACCGCTAATCTGAACCATGTGATGAAAACTCTATACTTTCTCGTTGAAAAAGTGTGCGAATTGCAAAACAATTTGGATATTTCGACCGAAAATATTGAAAAATGTTTTCGAGCTATTTTACGAGAAATTTCGCTATCTTTCACCATAGATTCATCGACAGTTGACTTGTTTCTCGCAATTCTAAAACTTATGCATGCATTCATGAGAAACCATTCCAGCGATATAAATATTTCATCAAACATATATGCGATTGGAGAGTCAATTTTCACACTTCTATGGCGATTTATTATCAAATCTGAGCTAGATCCGATTAAAATAATTCAAGCGAAGATCCGTGCATTAAATTTCTGTATTTTCCCTCCTCACTACACAATTTCGAGATATTTTGTTTACCATATAGCCAGTCTTTACAAAGCTCATCTGGAAGAAAAGAATGCGGAATCAAATGAGAAAATTTCCCAAATTATAGTAAACCAATCATTGAAGTGGTTACAGATACAGCAATTTAACATGGACACGATAGAGGAACTACTGAAGTTGGATTCAAACTTTTTTTCATTAATTCTCATTCAAATTATTATCGCTTTTGGTTCGAAAGAGAAACCTTTTTCAGGAAAGAATTTATTAAAAACCTTTCTCAAAGAAATATCTCTTCAAACCGACAATAAACGAACTCTTTTATCCCTAGCTCTGGTTCTAGTTCTCGTGAGAATATACTCAGCGAATAGTTCGGATATTTCAGCGGGATTGTGCCAACAAATTGATACCATCTTGAATTCAATTCCAGATCTTGACACCTGTCCTTTCTACCCTCATTTCTACCAATCAATCAGTATTCTATTCAAAGAAACTCTGAGTTTGGTCGAGAAACAATCAGACAGAAACAGAATAATCTATTTCAAATGGTTGCTACGCATTTTGGCTGTTTTTTCGAAGAATTTTATAGAAAATTTTGATGATTTTTGTACAAACTTTGCTGACGAAATCGAGTTTAAAGTATCGATCCAATTGAATATAATGCGTTCTGCCTACCAACTCTTATCAACTCAGGAATGTTCTCAAACAGAGATAGAATTATTTGTAAGAGCTTTTACAAATTTCTATGGATTTTTTTCGAAAAGTGTTAAACTAGAATCGCACTTCAAAAACCAACCAATTGATAATTACGTCACAGCTTCTATAATTAGAATTCATCATATTGCTGTGTTGGCTATTAAATCTCATGTCCTGGCAACGGGAATGGAATTTATGTTGAATTCTTTAGAAGTTACTTATTTATTCTGGGATCAGGTAAAATTTGAAAATTCTCCTGAAATATTGAATGTCCTTGAATTATTCGTGAATCAGTTGAATAATTTACCAGAAGCAGATTTGCGAAATTTAGGCAAAGGTGTGAAAGATATGATCCAATTCCTGTCTTTAGACTTTCATTTGGGAGCTGAGAAGAAACGGAGAGAACTATTCAAGAATTGGATTCGAGTGTCCTTGAATAATTCTAAGCTTTTCAATGGAACAATGTTTCAGATTTTAACCGAAAAATATGAGATTTCTCCCAAGCAAACTAAGCTAATTCTAGAAACTGAAAATGAAGTTCTCTTCTCTCTTTCAGAGGTGATAGATAGCCAAGTAGTAGACAATATTCTATACAGTTACTCCAAGCAAGAAGAATCCTTTGAGTCTCTCATCTCATACAATCCCGTTGCACCGTTACTAAAAATAGCCTATCTCTATGAAATGGGAGAATGGAATGTGGCGATGAAACAGCTCGACACAATCTTGGAAAAATTGAATGGAATTTTTGATACAAAAATAACTTTATTTTCAATACAGACTTGTACTTTAGCGAATTTCTGGTTTGGTCTCCTTAGTTACCAAGTTGGGAATAATCGCGAAATGCCATTGGCTAGCAACTATACGCTAATTGGAACTGAATCAGATGTAGTGCACATTCCAAGCA
Organism: Aphrocallistes beatrix; assembly: GCA_963281255.1. Lineage (NCBI taxonomy): Eukaryota > Metazoa > Porifera > Hexactinellida > Sceptrulophora > Aphrocallistidae > Aphrocallistes > Aphrocallistes beatrix. The sequence continues at coordinate 2,161,626 of OY725490.1, forward strand.
TTCCGCAGGGATTTTTAGTTGCTATGGAGTATATCTACATTATTCTCAGATATTTTACGCGGGAAATTTCTGAGTTTTTTGTAAAAGAATTGGAATTTGCATTGAAAAATTTGGTTTTCTTTTTCAAACTATTTTCGAACTCTTTTTACCTTTTCTTAGCTTTCATTTCTGCTTCTATTTATATCTCCGAATTTTGTACAAACAATTTCGATTTTGGAATTATAATTCTGAATGATTTTTCTGAATTTTTAATTGAAAATGCGTTTGAAAACACATTTTCTTCTCTGCACCAAATTCACAAATTTATACGTCAGAAATTTAGAAATTACGATGCACTGAGTTACGAAAATATTTTGAATTATTCGAAATCGAATATTTTATCAGAATTCTTCAGTTTGTCGATTGGAGATAGTCTGGAGGATATCGATTTTGGTTCTGAGGTGGAATCCTCAACTCTCAGTTCACTGATCGACTGCGAAAAGGAATATTTCGCTTTGAAACACCTCGACACTCCAACTGATAAACAAATATTTGTTTACACACATTCACAACTCATAGATTTATGCAAAAATATCCGAAAAATCGCAGCGAATTTAATCACAGACGTGAAAACGAGTAAGAATCGCTCGCAGGAGAAAGGAATTTCCTTTTCGATTCTTCCTTCGTTTCTAGAACGCATCTACAAGCTCAGTCAAGTTCTGATCCATTCTGGAAGTACGCAAGAAGCTACGTCCTATATCGACCTTGGTTACCAGTTATCTGGGAAACTATGCTTGTTCGAGTGGAGGTTACAGTTTTTGAATCTTGGGATACAACTTGATATTCTGAGAGAGAAGAGTGAAAAAGTGGACGAGTATTCAGGTTATATTTCCAAAACGAGAGAAATGCTGTCAGTAGGAAGTGTAGATATTCCTGAAAACGTTTCTGATGGTTTTGCGTTTCTTTTGAAAAGCAAAAAACTGAAAGTCACTCGGAATGAGTTCAAAAGTTTCTGCTGCATTACCCGTAGAACTAATTTAGTTTCAAATCGAATGATTTTAGAGGATTTTAATAAAATCCTTATTTCAACTTCGAAATCAATCTTAGAAGTAGAAACGAATCCGATTACGAAATCTGAATTTAAGAATTTTCAAGAAAACTTAACTGAAATAATTGCCAACTTGCATAGATTCTTTTCAAGAGTGGAAAATGGTGAAGAATCGACTCATTTATTCCAAATTGAGAAGTTTCCAATTTATCAACACAATTTTACAACAAAAATAGGTCAAATTCGAATGTCAACAAACAAATTGCGCGATTCGATAGACTCTAAATCAGCTGTTTCTGTTTACAAAACAGCACTGAAGCTTATTTCAGGAATGTCAAATGCAAACTTTTTGCTCAACCAACCACAATTCTGTCAAGTATTATCAGAATTCTATTTACAATCGGCAAAGGTGTTAGAAAACGCAAGTAAAAAGGCAAACAAACAAGAATTGGTATCACAATTTTGTTTACCATCCCCAGAAACAATCACAAACACTGAAATAATTGAGTTATACACTAACTGTTTGAAGTCTACGGTTCCATTCGGCTCTGTCGTTATTCTAAAGGAAGCCCTTTGGGGTTTGGCTGAAATCTACTCAGAATTCGACCCTGTTATTTCTGCGATTTATTTCAACGCAGCTTTTGGTCTGAATTTGAGACATTTAGCCATAAACAAATCTCAAGATAAACACAGCTGTTTTGATGTTCTCTGTTTCGATCCGATCACTTACTCACCTCAGAACTCATTCCAAGAGAACTTCATCTCCTCTATTGAGAATCTCCCAGAGGACTGGACTGTTTTGACTATTTCTTGTCCCAAAAAAGGTCAGGATTTATACATTTCCAGACTTAGAAGGAGTAAGTCTCCTCTCTTATTCAAGATCCCGTTATCTCACATTCTCTCGTGCAACTTTGAAAAGAATAGGAATGAGTACATGTCCCATTATGCAGCTCTATCCAGTATCTTCACACTTCTGCAAGAGACAGTTAAGACTGAGACAAAGCTTAACAATGCGAAATGGTGGGGGAACAAATCGCGTGCTAACAACGAACTCTGTGATGCCCTCACTCGTATGGAGCAGAGTTGGTTCTCAGGATGGAAAGGACTGTTTCTTGGTCACTTAACAATTGCTAGAGAACTTCTGTCTAGAATCACGAATGAATTAGTTGAATTTGTATTCAAATTAACTGATGCCCCACCCGTACAGCGTGAGTACGTAAGTGAACTAATGGAGTTTCTGTTAGAATCTTTTCCTCTGTTGAAACAAAGTCAGATGAACTCAATTCTACACCCAACCCTCCCCAAACTGACCGAATCTGAAATAGAAAGTATTGCGAGTCTAATCGGTCGGAAATCTGAGGAATTGTATGAAGAGTTAGCGAATGTTTTGGATAAATTCGAATGCACAGCCACTAGCGTCCCTCGCGGACACATTTTTCTAATTTTAGACCCGCATCTGCACCAGATTCCATGGGAGGACTTCCCAACTCTCTCCACCCAATCCACCTCACGCGTCCCTTCTCTTCACTTCTTGTTCCTTCTCACACAGAAGTACGTCTCCAATTCACGGATAGACCTCTCGAACGGATTCTACGTCCTCAACCCTCAAGGCGATCTCCTGAAATGTGAGAAAGACTTCAAGAAGCTCTTCCACAGTCTGAACTGGCAGGGCGTTTCTGGCCAACCCCCCCAGGCTCTGATAGACTCTGTCTCCGCTAAAGACCTGTACGTGTACTGTGGACACGGATCAGGCAGTGAGTACGTTAACAAGGAGAAACTGCTGAACAGCGAAGGTAGGGCCTTCACAATGCTAATGGGTTGCTCTACCAGCAAACTCGTCATGGATGGAGCATTCGAGTATCCGACCATGATGCTACTGCTGCTGCTAGCTGGGTACCCGACTGTGGTAGGGATGCTATGGTCTGTCACGGATACTGAACTGAATCTATTCACTAAGAAACTCATCCAGGAGATAGTCAAGGAAAGAGATTTGAAGTTTACTCCGACAGATTCAAATAAGAACACTTTGTGCTCTGCTTTCCAACAGGCGCGATTGTCTTGTAAGCACCGCTACATTAGTGGATCCGCAGCTGTCATATACGGACTACCTCTCTATTAAACTTTCATCCGTTTGTTTGCTCGATTAATTTAACAAATATGGTTACGATTTATCATAAAATTTGGACTCTGCTGAGAAAAGGATCAAAACAAGTTTTAAAGTGTTTAAATATGTTTATTTAAGTTTAAATGTTTTTTTTTTTTCATCAATGACTGGGGTCCATTCTATTTATAGCTTGGACCCACATTTCTATGGCTTCCCCGCCCAAAATGACTTAACCGGAAATGAGCAAGCAAAGGTCATTGCCAATGAGGGGATATTATTAAACACGTTTAAACTTAAATAAACATGTTTAAACACTTTTTAACTTGTTTTTAATCCTTTTCTCATTTTGTGAATACAAATTCATCAATATTGAGTTAATCCTTTTTTATTTTAAATACCATGTGTATATATATATATATAGTCGTTTCTGCTCAAAATGTTCTCGTGGCTTTCTCGGGACAAGAAGAACCGTTCAGAGGTGGAGGCATACACGAGTGTGCTGGACGGTCTGCAGAGGTGTTACTACCGGAAGTTGAAGCCTCTGGAGGACAGTACATTCTTCGGAGAATTCCATTCTCCCGCCCTGACTACCGGGGACTTCATGGCTAAGCCTATGGTGCTCCTGATTGGCCAGTACAGCACTGGGAAGACCTCTTTCATTAAGTACCTCCTGGAGCAGGTCAGGTTTATTCGAGTGTTTGTAGGTTGGGTGGGCCTGGAGACAGGCTGGAGATTAATCATATTCTCACACCTTTTTAGGGCGTAATTTGAAAATTATTTGAGAATGATTTCTCCGGTTAGATTTCAATGTTAAATTGTAGAATGCACAGCATTTATGTGGATTCAGTTGCATAGAAAATGGCTGGGAGACATCCGCGATATCGGGGACACTGTGTCCCCAGTGGGCATTCTACGGTTTTAATAGCGTTGATTCCAAATTGCGATTATCAAATGAAATTTCATATGATCCATTTCATTTATTTTATTTTATAAACTTACTTCTTGCTATTTTGTTTGAAATATGATATTTTCAGTCGAACACATCTGAATACAGTCATTGCAGGGAGACTACTGAGATTAGACACACATTATAGACTAGAATACTACCGACCACGGAATGATCTAAATTGGACTAAAAACTAAGAATCTCTTCAACCATATTCGAGGATATACATCGTAGATGTCCAAAGGATTCTAGTCGAGGTCCATATTTTAAAACGATCAAAATCAGCGGTCCACATCTTATTCACCCCCAATTAATCTTAAAATTAGAACCAAATTCTACAATCGACTATTTCATCAATTTTTCCTCTTTTCCACTGGTGAATTCATCATTGAGATTATAGTGTGGTACCTGAACTTTAAGAAAACTAGTTTTATCTCCATTCTTCTCTCCATCTGTTCTAAATTCCTGTCTGTAGGAGTTCCCTGGTATGCGCATCGGACCTGAGCCAACCACGGACACCTTCATGTCCCTCATGCACGGACCTCATCCCCACACTGTGCCGGGGAACGCCCTGGCAGTGGACCCCAACTTCCAGTTCGAGACTCTGTCCAGATACGGGAACAACTTCCTCAACAAGTTCGAGGGAGCATTCCTTAACAACCAGGTAGGTAGGCAGATGTTAGTCTTGAACGCTCTTATTTGTTAGTTGAATTATTCAATAATTTATAATATCCATTGATAGACTAAGAATTAAGTGGACCCCAAATCTAAAATTAATGAAAAATATCTCATTTTCTTTCAGGAATAATTTGCTATATACCTTTAAACTGAATGCCAGCCAACTCGTACTAAGTCAATAGAAAATCCTGCTTTTCGCTGTGTTCTTACAGATATCTCATTCAAAATGCTATAGAAATCGTAATTTCATTTTGTTAGTTGGTACGAGTTGACTTTACTATTTGGGACTGGTTGAGTGCTTTTGGATGAGTTGATTGGTTCCCCTTTAAACTGTTTGAGGTATAAAGCTTGCTGTAATATTTTAGATTTGTATTAATCGAAACGAATAATTTATTATTTCTCTTTATCTGATCTTCATTTAGTTTAGTTATTTACTGATCAAAATTGATCGTATGAGCGTGAGGACATCTCCTGTATCCGTACTCTATTCATCGTCTTGTCCCAGGGACGCCGGAAGTACTTCCACATTGATCCGGCGTAACCAAGGATTTTAGTGACGGGGGACACAGCATCCAGCTGGGGGTCTGGGGTCGCTGTAAGCCCCCCAGTGGGGTCCAGTGGCTTTACTCCTGAAAGCTGACAACATTAATCGTATAATATACCCAGATTAATCGAAATTAGTATATACTTCTCGATAAAATGACAAAATACAAGTAAATTCCTAACATTAAATCCTAACAACGCTTCGATGGTAAGCACTAATGCAGTGGTTCCCAATCTGGGGTCCATGGTCCCCTAAGTGGTCCACAGAAGATATCAGGGGGTCCACAGGATTCGAAATTTTTTATTACGCTTAATAGAATCCACAGCCCAAAATGGTTGAAAACCGCTGCACTAAAGTGACTATGAAGTGACTTGGCGTAAACTTTGGTCCGGCGCCTATGCGTCCTTACTACTCCCGCGTAGGTCCTGGAGAGTGTGACACTGATCGACACTCCTGGCATTCTCTCTGGAGAGAAGCAGAGGACTCATCGCGGCTACGATTTCGAAGGCGTGATTGAGTGGTTCGCAAACAGAGCAGACATGATCATTCTCCTCTTCGACGCACACAAATTGGATATTTCAGATGAATTCCAGCGATCAATTCAAGTGAGTAAACTTACTTTCCTCTCTGATTCATTTATAACTTGAATGTAGTTTAATCAGGTTTGAGTACAGTGGATACTGCACTATATATGTTACTATTAAAACGTCAAATCAGTTATTATGTAAAAAAACAAAGTATTTTACATAATCCATTAAATCAATTAAATTTAGAATTTATGATAATATTTACGCCAATAGTATATGTAAGAATTATTCCTCGACGAATCCGAGTTCTACTGCATTAGTGTTATATCCGATTTAGTTTGACTATTGAACTTAGGCGATCAGAGGTAACGACGACAAGATCCGGATTGTCCTGAACAAGTGCGACCGCATCAACACTCAACAGCTGATGCGCGTATACGGCGCCCTCATGTGGTCCCTCGGAAAGGTGATAATGACTCCCGAAGTGTCCCGTGTCTACATCGGATCATTCTGGGACCAACCGTACCTGCACGACGAGCAGAGAGGTCTGTTCGAGGCGGAGCAAGACGATCTGTTCAAAGACCTCCAGGGCATCCCACGGGGAGCTGCTACTCGGAAGCTCAATGACCTTATAAGGAGATGCCGTATGGTTAGGGTGAGTTCAAATGCAGTCGACTCCGCTTAATAGGGTCACTGTTTAATCGGGGCACTTTTGGCAGGATCGGAATAGCTCTCACACATAGAATCTAATACAAATTATTTTCGGTTATTAGGGTTCTCCGCTTAATTGGGGCACAATGTCCTCTGACCGATGTGACCCTATTAAGCAGAGTCGACTGTAATTGTAAAATAATTTAAAATCCTTATAAGGGCCGTTCAAACTTAACGTGACGCTTCCAAGAGGTGTATGAGAGTAAGCAAAGCGTAACAGTCCTATCGTTGTATTACAAGATAGCCAAAAAGCGTGACAAAGGGGGGCCTAAAATCAGAGAATTTTCCGTTACGTAACGTTTGAAAGGACCCAAAAAATAACAATTCTGTTTAGGTTCACGCATTTCTGCTCTCTTTCCTACGGAGCCAAATGCCGAGTATGTTCGGGAGGGATTCCAAGAAGGAACAGCTGATCCGAGACCTCCACTACATCTACGACGACGTGAGGAGACAGAACAACCTGGTGCCTGGGGACTTCCCCGACGTGTCAAGAATGCGAGACCTCCTCTCTTCTTTCGATTGGAACAAACTGCCTAAGCTGAACTCTAAGCTGATGGCGGCGTTGGATGAGATGCTGACTATAGACGTGCCTCAGCTGATGGGACTCCTACCGCAGGAGCAAGCCATGGCCCAGGAGAGAGGAGGTGTGAAAGGCGGGGCTTTCAACTATCACGGAGAGATGAACGGAGCTAAGCTAGGGGAGGGACCTGATCCGTTCGCGGATGAGATCATGGATGAGTGGTTGGACGATAGCGAGGTAGAGCGGAGTATCCTTGCATTTGAGCGGCTGAACCCTGTAGACGGGAAGATTCCAGGACAGGTATGTGCGGAGTTAGTTTACAGTCAGGGTAGCTTATTATGAACCACCAGGACCAGGGAACCAAAAAATGTGTTCATAATAGAATGACTTAGGCAGACTTGATTCAATACAATCCTATGTGAATAATTAAATTGGGACCGGAAAATTAGTTCATAATAAACGAATGTTCATAATAAGATCCTGACTGTATAACACATCATTTTGTATAATGTCTAGTCTACTCATCCTCTCTCACAAAGCGAATAGGACACTTTCATCAAATATATTAAATGATCCATAGTAGAATACGATACGTTAAAGTAACAACGTTATAGACGTATAGGTATGTTAAGTTTTAGTGGGACTCCCCAATTGATTGACTGGACTTCTGTCCTGACAATCTTAAAAATTTATATGCTTAAAAACAAGTTACTATATGATTCTCTCTAAACTTAAATCTGATATGGCACAGTTTTGGCACATAAATGAATTAAATAATATTTATCTTTGATATTCTTCCTATAATTGCACTTCTGTCTGTACTGAGCAATATCCATGGTCTGTTGCGGCCACAGGGCACCAGGATGGCACAAATCATTTTAGTGGGGGATGTCCATGGAATAATGTTTCAACAGGTTTTTCTGCACTATTAAAGACAGCATATTAGGCTATATTTGAGTAGGATAATATATACAGCGCAGAAGTACATGAATAGTGAAAAAGAATGACGGATGTGTCCCTGACGGAATTGGTGCCCCTTGGCTCCGCCACTATTCATGGTCCACATCCTAGTTCATCCTATATATCATCTCAAGCAGTTAAGTATCACCAAACTATCTTTATTTGTAAATTATGCGTTTTAACAAGGAATCTCGTCTTAATCTAGCTTGGCTAGAAAGTGCACAGTGAGTTAAGATCTCAGCATTCTCCTATGCCAGAATATTATAACATATAATGCCCGAGTCAAAGTCAACTCATTAAACTGGACGAGATTCATTACTCATAATTGCAACGGAAATGTCCCCCCATGTTCTATTTTTAGAACTTGTGCGTCTAATGCATTAGACTTAGCCTTACAACAAGAAAGAATTTAATATGAATGAAACAGTCCAGATCAAACTAGGCTAGGCAATCTTCTCCGTGATGAACTGGTGTGACAGAGCATGACTCAGCGTCAACCTCTTCGTCGGATCCAGAATCAAACACTTCTCAATAAAGTCTTTCAATTGCTGGACTTTTCTCATTTCGATTTCGCTCAGTTTCTGACTTCCAATCAAGGAAGCTAGCAGGTCTTTCTTTGGATTGACGAAACTCAGAACTGTGATTTTCTCTTTTTTCGTAACTTTGTCCACTTCCAAATATTGGAAATTAAGTTGTGAGTCGAAATGTTTATCCTTCATTACTCCTTTTTTGATCATTTTATTCGAGAACTTCCCTTTCAACTCCATCATCAGCTTCAACATCTCGTTGTTGTTTTTTCCTGGGAACAGGACTTTCCCCGTGTACAGCTCGTAGAGTGTGCAGGCCACTGACCACAGATCGATCGCGAAATCGTATTTCTGTCCGATGATAATCTCAGGCGCTCGATAGAACCTCGAGACGAGATATGAAGTTATTTCGCTATCCTTCAGAACGCAAGCTGACCCGAAATCGCAAAGTTTCAGGAGACATTTGTTCTCGTTGACGAGGATATTGTCCGGTTTGATGTCCGAGTGGATGACATAACACTTCTTCATAAGTTTAAGCGCTAGCAACAGTTGGTGCGCATAGGAACGCACAGCTTTGATGTGAAGACCGACATTCTTTCCAAACTTCTTCAAGACTTCCCTCAAATTCATACTGAGACTCTCGAATACAAGGCAGAGATGGTTTTTGTGTGAGAAGTGCCTATAGAGTTTCAAGCAATGGTATTTATCGTCCATGTCGTTATCATTCAACAGTTTCAGTATTTCTTGCTCTTGCAGCCCAGTTTTGTGCATCAGTTCGTTGTTCCTGATTATCTTAATCGCTACTTCAGCATCGTTGTTATGTGCGTCTCGTGCACGTACGACGTTAGAGAACACGCCTTGTCCCGTGTAGCTAAACACGGAGTACCTCCCGTCTAGGATCTCCCCGATGTTGATCTGGTAGTACCCTTCTGAGTCGTCCCAGTTTTCTCTCAGGTAAGGATTGTCGTTTGATTCCATGATTCGCGGTTGTATGGGAGTGAGTTTCTCCTTGAACATGTCGTCATCCCCGAAGATGTCATCATTAGCGACTTTATTCCTCAGTTCCAGATACTGGGATTGGGCTGTGGACTTGAAATCCAGTTTTGTGGTTTCTTTTTGCTCTAAATTTGATAGTTGCGAGCTGGAGTCGGAGCTGTTGTCGGAGCTAGAGCTGCTGTTAGAAGATTCACTTCCGGTTTTGTTGTTCTGGTATTTGCTTACGATTTCTTCGCGTCTCTTTCGCCGCAATTCGATTATCTTCTCTTCGCTCTCAGACTTCTCGTCTTCAGAATTACTCGCGAAGACATCCGAAATAGCGTCGATAGAGTTCCGAGATCTCCGCTCCGTCCGCGAGTTCTTCCTCGATTTTTCTGGCGGGGTTCTTTCCCGCCTCTTCTCCCTGGGTGGCGTCCGGTGTCGCTTGTGTCCGTGTGGTGACCTGGATCTCCGTCTGAGCGGGGACCTGCTCCTGCTCCGTCTGCTCGCCCTCTGAGGAGAGTAGTTCCTGTCCGGATACCGGCGCCTGTACCCCGGACTCTGGCGGGCGGGAGGACTCCGGGCGTACTTGCCTCTGTACGGACTGAGCCGCAGCGGGGACCCTTCGTAGCGGCGAGAGGATCTGTTCCTCCCTGGACTGTGTCTGTATTTGGCGGGCGGCGATTCCTGCGTCCGGCGACTCCGACTGGGAGGGGTGTAGCGTCCGGAGCGTCCCTTGTATCCCAGAGATGTCCTATCGGACCGGGACTTACGTATCGGCGAATCTAGGCGGGACTTTTTCAAAGGGACTCTACTCTCAGGGGAAGCTGACCTGAGTCTCTTCTTGCTTTCCTCTTTCAGGGACTTTCGTCGATCGCTATCGGACGAGATCTTCTTCTCTGGAGACTTAATCTGAATATTCTCCACGTCCAACTGCTCAACCTGTGTTTCCTCGTCATTGAGCTGCTTGGAGTGTTTCTTGCCATGTTTGTGTTTACGCTTTTTCTCTTTTTTTAGTTTTTTCTTCTCAGATCGATGCTTTTTTCGCTTCTTTTTACCTGTACTATCCTTGCGCCCCTTCTTCTTCTTCTTTTTCCCCGCTTCAGTACCCTCCTCCTTCTCCTCCTGATTGTCGGAGAGACCCGGGGGTGTGTGAATGGCGCCTTCCTCACTGCTGGAGCGATTCTTCTCGTCGCCGGGGGAAATTTCCTGCGGGACGGACTCTGTCTGTGGCAGTGGAGAGTTGGAGCTCTTGTTTTCGGGGTCAGCGGATTGTTCCCGATCCATTTTCTTTCTATCTAGCTAAACTGTGGAGAAATATCAAAGCATGATAAATACAGAACTAAATGAGTACAGTAAACCTCGATAGAGCAACAGTTATATACAAATATTGAAAAATTTCGGATTCTTAAATCATTCAACATTTTGAGCTGACTTCTCATTGCTTCATACTTCTATGATTGGGAGGTGTTCGGATTTTCGAGGGTGACTAGGTATCTGAATCTTAGATGCTTCAAAGGTAAATAGTATAGATATATATTATCTCGTAAACCTAGTTATTCTTATTTAAAATATTCCACATTACACAAGTTCGTTATTTTAACCTAAGATGGTGATCTATTGATTCAGGAACTAATTGAACGTTTCGAAATGATCTTCTACGCCATGATGTTACACCACGAGAGGAGATTTCTCGACACAATTAGGCAGTTTTTCGTGTTTGTAAATAGTTCCGATTTAGACACAAAATAAATTCTTTCGATTCGTTTGCTTACACTTCTCATCTCTTCAGCCAAATTATTATATAAAATATCTATAATTTCCCTGTTGTGTAATTTCTGAATTTAATAAGCAGGAACGACATTTTGATATTACCTTCTAGCTACTATATCGTCAAAAAAGGCCAACTCTTTTCTTATCAGATTAAAAAAAATACGCGACTAGATTTCAAAGGTTGGTCTTTTTCAGTTTTGAACGGCCAATTTATAATATTCTATTTCGAAGCTTAAGGATAAATATTTTGTGGGCCTTTGTTTACAATATGACTATAAAATAAACAAATTTCAAAATATACTATAGCATTCACCGTTTTCCTGTGTGTAAATTTCTAATTTTAAAAAAATTTAGAAATTCTTTTCGTCGGAAATTTATTTTCTTTTGTAGAACAAGCAAATTATGTGATTGGAGTGGCCGAATGGCGTACACAAGTTGTCTGTAGAATATGATACAGTAGTCCAAACAACCACACCAGTAATAAATTACCTACCTAGATACCGAAAGTATGCAGTCATTCATCTCACTGCTACAATCCTCTAATGCGCTATAAGAATGAGAAATATCATCAAGCTATTCCCTGGGCTAGAACAAGGCAGGGATTCATCCAGGCGCGTAAATTGAAACCAATATAGATCAAACCGCGCGAAATTTGCCTAAACTCGTATATCGAATATGAAATATAGGCTAGCGCATATCCTAGAAAAGCTGGATGAAGCCCTGGAAGAGGTGTGAATGTGACACATATTAGAACAAGGCTATCTCCGAATTAAAAATAGGAAATTGTAAAAAAAGCAAGTTTAAGTTTAAATTAGTTTCAAATTCCATTTCAAGGGAGGGGTTGCCCCCTTTGGATGATTTTCTCCCTCGTGTTATAATTAAAAATGGATGTTATAGTATTCAAATTCAAACTACATAATTTTGTGTTAGAATTTGCGATGAAAATTCTCAGAAAAACCCCTTGTCAGAACACAGAAATGGTACAAAGTGCCAGCGGCTCGAAATCAAAATTAGAAATATTCACCTGTAAATATTTTCCTAGAATGCAAAGCTATTGAAAGAAAACTATATATAGAGTATTTGTGGTGTCCCGTTCTCCACTTACCATCCTTTTTACAGAAAAATACTTAGTCTAGACGCTCTTAATTCTTTACCATCTCACCGGTTGCCTGGCAACCAAGAAGTACACAGGAATGTTGCGCTGAGTTGTCAACTACAAATAAAGTGTTGTTCATTTTGTTTCTTATTTCAATGAAAATAAACAAGAATAACCAAACCTTCATTAGCACATTTGTCGTATCAAATAAGAACATAATTGAGTCGAGCAGTTTGAGAATGAATTGAAGAATGCGAGTAGAATGGATCGAATCTGAGCTGTGTACAATTGCTATGGTTGTATAGTATCTGTAGCGAAGGAATATAAGATTGAAATTTATAACAATGGACTCAATGAAAGATAATTATTATATAACTATACAGTCGACTCCGCTTAATAGGGTCACATCGAACAGAGGACATTTTGCCCCGATTAAGCGGAGAACCCTATTAACCGAAAAAGTTTTGTGTTAGCTTCTATGTGTGTGAGCTATTCCAGTCCTGCCAAAAGTGGCCCGATTAAGCAGTGGCCTGATTAAGCGGTTGATCAGATTAAACAGTGAACCTAATAAGCGGAGTCGACTGTATTTAGAAGTCTATTTCTAGCTATTTTCAAGGTTATAACGTTATGTCGTTCAGCCATAATATTACTTTTTAGAACTTTACAAGTGCACGAGTTTATTTAACGAATTAATAATGATCACAGAGAGAACATTTTCTTACACACAGCGCACAAGTCAGTGCTAATTACAAATTATGACATCAGGGCCGTCGGAGCTAATAAAAATTGTTAAGGCCATGGACATTGTTTTAATAGTATCGATACTACCACATACCATACCAACTACGCAATTATTGATTCACCTCCCTACTACATACACTTATACAAATCTCAGTAAATGCATGTAATATTATACACAACTTTAAATTGCGAATAAAATGCAACTAGAACTGATATAAGTTATTTCAATGGGGTCCTAGCTTGAATCAGGGAATGAACGAACGAACGAACTGACGCAAAGCTTTTAAGGGATTTACACTGAATTTCATTCCCTGCCTTGAATATTGAATTTGGATTTAGGCGGCTAAAGGGGAACTTCTGAAAAGCAAACTCCCAACCACAGTTCTGAGGAAAATCTGGTTTCTTTCCGACATCGACAAAGACGGGAAACTAGACAAAGACGAGTTTATCCTCTGCATGCACCTGATCAGCACTAAACTGAACGGGAATGATCTGCCTGAGACACTGCCTTACAAGCTAGTCCCCCCTTCCAAACGAAATAACTGAGGATTCACTGATGGATGAAATTGCTTTTATAGAGTTTGAATGTTGTTTTGCTATTTGTAATTGCGATTATTATTATTATTATTATATATATATTATTGTATAGAACACTATGGTATTTCGTAGAAAAGGAATTGGGGTTCAGAATTAATATACAAACTGAATTAAAGAAATAAGCGGGCATTGGTTTTAAAATAAAACTCCAAAGGTGTTTGGTGGAGTTTTGTTGGTAAACAGCAAATTTCAAACTCATTTCCGACGAAAGTGGGATTTTTTAGGAAATTTTCAATTTTGACATCTACACCGTGAATTAATTTTTATCAGTTGATACGAATTCCGAACAAGAATACAAAGTTTGATGGTCTCATGGTCTCATGGTGATATATTAATGATAATTACATGTAGGATAATTGATCAATATTCTTGTGATATAAATGCATTGTAGCTAGTTTGGTTTGAGTAACCTATGCTGTTAGAACTGATGAAATTTTATTCTCATTAATGGCTAATGAAAATCCGGATATTCAAAGTGACAAGCTATCCAGTCTTCTCTACTCCCAAACTGCTGAGTCTAAATTCGGCGGCTACAAAAAGTCACTTCTCGCCCCCCTCCCCCTCCTAGCGTCCAACTTCCTCCTCTGCGCCAAGTGTGAGTCCATATTAAGGGAAGCCTGCACTGATTCATCGCAGGGACAATTCACCTGTGAGAACTGTTCTGAGAATGAAGTCATTTCCCCCGCAATTTCCAGCCGTTCGACCATCTCTGGTTTGGGGTCTCTCTGTCCTCTATCTTCTCGTGGCTGCGGTTGGGAAGGGACACTCAGTAAGGTCGAAGAACACGTGGAGTCCTGTCCGTTCTATAGACTCGAGTGTCGGAATAACTGTGGGGGGGTGTTAATGAGACAAGAGATGGAACAGCATCTGCTCTCGAACTGTGTCCTGAGAGAGATTAAGTGTGAGCTCTGTGGCTCTCTATTCCATGAGAAACAGATGAATGAGCACTTCACTTCCTGTACGGAATTTCTTGTCAAATGTCAGCTGTGCAATCTTGAAATAAAACGCGGTTCGTTGGAATCACATTCCAAGGAGAAGTGCGAAAATGCTCCAATCAGCTGTGAGTATTCGTTGTACGGTTGCAAAGTCAAAGTTGTGAGGAATGAGATGACGCAACATCTGAATGAAAATAAGATTTCACACCTTGAGATGAAGATCGCAGGCCTCAATACATAATTATTGAATCAAAAAGAGATCATTGGAGTTATGCAAGAGAGAGATTTCGAGTACAATAAACTAATCAATGACATAAAAGGTCGCATATACAAAGTAGAAGCGAACTGTATGATAAACCCCACTACATTCTATTTTGGGATATCAGGTCTGCAGAAAATGTTTCAAGACGTGAACTCTGAATTGCATGTGCTTATCTTCAATGGCTGTTTGGGCTATTATGAGCTGATGTTTTCTTGCTACATCACGAGGAGTGGGCATTTGAATCTTGGGATTCGGAACATGAAAGGAGACAGAGACGAAGAGTTAGAATGGCCACTCAAGGCCACCTCACAAGTTTCACTTCTCCCGTGTGTGAAATCAAAGAATGAACATAAAATGAAAGATGAAGATATTACACTTATTCGCTGCAATGACGATGGATTCGACATCCCAGCTGTGATCGCCAGCATAGGGAAGTCCTATGCCCTGGGGAATGCATTCTATGATCGGGACTCTATCCGAGTAAAGGTAACCCTGCAAACCTCCAATCCTCTGCTGAAGAGAAAACCACAGTACTTTTCTTAATTTACCTCAGAAAGGTGTATATAAACATGTTATTTTGGAATATATCTTGTTTTTTGTGTGATATTATTTTAATTTTCGAATTATTATTTAGATTTTATCATTTGGATATTTTCTAATTTTCTAATTAAATTAATGACCTACCATGAACTTATATAAATAATACTGAAAACATTATATTTCGGACCAGGGATAAATTAGAATGGTAATGATAAAATACAAAATTGGTATAAAGTCTCCAACCAGGATAGAGCTTAAAATAATTTATTACAAAATATGCAAACATGAATTCATTGGCAATTGATCCTATCACAAATCTCTTTCATATGGTGGGGTATTTAGGGGTGTAGATTCCGAATATCGTATTTTCGAATTTATATGATTATTTTCTGTTTACAATGGATGTCTATACATATTAATTACCCCTCGAATGATAGGAAGGGATGATTTACAATAAACCTTTATTCTAAGGAGAAACAAAAAGTTTACCACCCTCTTTGATGGGGGACTAGGCCAATTATGTATCAATATTCAATACCTTGTTAATCTATCCCTGTCCTCAATTTTACTCTGTTTTCTATCCTTATTATAGAAGTTCATATTTTGGTTGTTTTGATTTCTCAAATTATATTAATGACTAAGGCTAACTTAAAGTATTTCAATTTTTGGTACTTCTTACTTCTAAAAAATTGATTTTTTTCGAAGCTCTAACAATCAGACAATTCACGATTTCGATTCATACTCGCCTGCCTTTGCAGAAGAATGGAATTTAAAACACCAAAACAGAAACAAACAACTGGGAACAGTTCTGATGCCGAAAAGCAGATTCCGGAAGATGACGAATCCTCAGTTCCTCAAAAAGAAGAAATAAGTAACGAAAAACCGAAAGTATTACCAGTTTTAAAATACTCTGAACCCGAATGGTCTGGAGTACCAGACAGAGAGTATTTTTTAACCATTCTTAAGAATGGAAAAGAAATAGACAGGTAAGGCTTTTTGGTTACCTTTTGGACATTCCCTAAAACTTTAACATTAACCCTACTTGGACTTGGGGTCAAAGGTATAAATAGAAAATTCCCACTTTCATTTTCACTTTCAGTTCACTTTCAATTAACTTTCACTTTCACTTCAACATTCCAAGTCCAATTAGGGTTAAATATATAATACTGCTATTACGGTAAATACCACAAAACTGCCGTCTATTTTTAATGCGAATATTTCCAATATTTATTGCGCAATTTTTAGAATTTCGCCAAAATTTGGCTGAGAAAAATGGTCATTGCTGATTAATGACAAAATTTAAAAAATAATTTGGACAATCGCTTAATTAATGCTTATGATTTAAGGTAATACTAATTATTATCAAAACAATCATTCAAATTCAAAATATAATTAGTAAAAGAGCTAACTATACAACAAAACCAAAGCAAACAATTCATTTAATAGCCCAACTGAATACACACAATCTCAGTTGTCAGAAATGTTACTACTGCTCGTGGTGTCGAAGCTGCTGGTAGTGAAGTTAGAAGCGATGGAGTTCTGGAATGTGATGCCGGGTGGAATGTCTAGGAAGTCAGACGGGTCCAAGTCAATGCTCATACTGTTCAGGAAGTCCTTGCTTTTTAGGAATTTCTGTCGTCTAGGCTGCATCGGTTCGTAATAATCCGTTTCTGAACTGTTATCCAGCTCCTCTAATGGCGGTAATGGAGACGAAAGTTTTTGAAAAACTCTTCTCTCGATCTCATGATTCCTCGGCAGCACAGGAAAAATGTCCAAAATTGTTCTGTAGAAAGATTCCTTCACAAGCGTTAATGTCCGTCCAGTCTTCTTCACCATTGGAAGGTTCATGTACCCTTCTCCCAGAGTCAATAGCATTGCTGACGGCGGAGAATTAATGTTCAGAATCTGCAAACAACGCAAACTTGAACCATGGATGTGAAATGTGCTGAGATGTCTCGCAGTACCGTCAGCAGTTGAGAACGCCAGCAAATACCCAGTGCTCAAGCCTAGGAATATCCAAGGGTCACAAGACTCCATCGACATGATGTAATGCTTTTGTTTCTGACGATCGACTGGCAAATGTGGGGCAACCGAAACTTGATTTAAAGGTCGCATTTTAACTGCGTCCCACGTGTGTAGGATAATCTCTCTACGATTGAAGAAGTGCAGGCAATCATTGAACATTGTCAGACGCATGCCTTGGATTTCTTTGGGAGTTGACTGTGGGTCTATTTCTGTGGAGTAATGCTTCATTTCCATCAGATCAAGAGAGAAAACGTGGATGAATCCTTTGCTCGTTGAGTAGACTTTCCCTCGGAAAACTTGAATGGATTTGATTGGATTCGAATTAGCTTCGATTTGGTAGGTTTTCGACAGATTCCCGGTCATAGTATCGAAGTCGAAAATAGTCACTCTCCCCTTCTCGTCCCCAGCTAGCACAACATCCCCAGCCACCTCAAAACACATGATGACGGATTCAAATTCCTTCGTGTGCAGTATATCCAATGTATGAGAAGATATCACGAAAATATTTTCTTCTATCGTGCCCAGAAATATGAAATTCCTTGCACAAGCCAAAGCAACGATAAATTGCGTGTCCATTTGGGTACTGGCTACTTTCTCAAGCGTTATAGAGTTCATCAGCTCCAACTTGTTGCCTTTATTCCCGTGTGCGATGACTAGATTCCGTCCTGAGTCCTGAGTTATATCTGCCAAGTGCAGCGAATCGACTTTACCCAGCTCATGCTGAGACTGCATCACTGTGGTGAGGGAACATCTTAAGTATTTCATTGCGTCTTCAGCGAAAGGTCTTTTCGCCGGCGATTTTCTCCAACAGGCCTCCATGAGTGCAGTTATCCCGTAGGCTAACTGATCTATTTTCGGGCAATTCGGACGGAATCCATAGCTGATTAATTCCTCAATTTTTTCCCGTTGGTATTCAAAAGATCTCAAACTTGTGCACACTTCGTAGATGAGAAATCCGAACGAGAAAACATCAGACCTCTCTTCGTACTCCATGTTCCCGTCCTTTAGGAGCATTTCGGGCGCGGGGTAAACACCTTTTTTCTGCTTTAAATAACCGACAAACATTGTGGCTGCTGCATTCTCGAATCTTCCCAGTTTGACGTTTATTTCTGTGTCGTTGGAGAGTGAGCACACGAGCACTGACTCAGGACAGATGTTCCGATGCATTATTTTAGATTTGTGCAGGTAGAACATCGCCTCACAAACTTGGCAGAGAATGCGAATAACGAAATTGTAGTTCAATTCGAACTTTCTCTCAAAGATTAACCAATCCAAGTTGGAGATTGGCCCAGCTTCTAAGGCCATTGTGAGCGGTTTGGTCGAATATGCAACGATTTTATGCAAAAACGGCGTTTTTAGCAACTGCAAATGAACGTAGATTTCTATTTCCGCCCAGACAGAGTAGATATCAATCCCTGAGTTCCGTTGGCTCAGCGTCCCATCTATCTTGAGATTGTGTTCTTTGAAAAGGGCCGGTGTGTCCCCGAAAGTCCCTTGTCTGAGCCCAGGAATGGACGAGTAACTCTCGAACTTAAAGCTGGAACTTTGCGTGATGATATCGAAAGAAATATCTTCTGGATAGAAGGATGGCACTAGTGTTGAAATGTGGACTTTGTCTGGATGGTTTGGGCAGACCATACTCACATCCTCCATCACATCGGGCAGGAGGACTTTCCAACAGAAACAGTACGGCTTCTCCAATTCATTCTCCACACAGACGGGGCAGTACACCCACACATCTGATTCCACCACGAGCTGTGGGTACCAGTGAGTCAGCAGGGAGCACATGTAGGAGTACAATATCTTGAGGACCTGGTAGCCGCTGTCTGTGTTGGGCACGGATATCTCAATCCCATCAGAATCTAACACTTCGTTGCGCTTTTTTACAAGTCGCAGTATGTAGTGCTGAACTCGTTGCACTAGGATCCCCCACTTACTAATCCGATATCGAACTAATGACATGTCCTCTTTCTTCCCCTCGCCCTCTACGCCTGTGTATTGCGACACAATGAAAGGCAGACAGTTGAGTATGTGCGCGATCAGACGGACCCAGAGACTCAAGGGTTGGTAATTGATGGCGAAGTAGGTGTAGTGAGAATTCGGGATCGGAACGAGATGTTCCGGGGTTAGGACGCTGGGTACAAACCAGGAATTTTGGTCCAATGGCATCGCGAGAGCGTTTTGTGCCAGGAAGTAGTATAGCCCGGCGGGCGGGGAACTGTTTGAGAAGCGCATAACCAACTCCTCCAACCCCAGCTGTGTGAGGGTGTAGGCGTTGATGTAGAGAGAACTGTGGGTAGATCGGCCGATAATATGCTCCACAAGTCTCACGATCCAGTCTCTGTCCAGGAAGATGAGGTCTTCGCAGCCGTGGAGGTTGGAAGGGAAGTAGGAAACCATTCCAGTGTCCTCCAAGAACTCGATTATCGTCCCCAGTTCTGGAATCCCGAGTAGATCTGAGTTGTGAAGTGAGGCGCGAATCCTTTCCCAGAAATCGGACTTGCTGATAATCGGTGCGTCATTCGCTTTGATCTTTTTTCGCATAATTCTGACTTGTTCTTGTATCTCGGTGTAGCAGCCAGGAACTCTCAAACATTTTTTGAGAGCTGAAGCATCGAACTTTAACTGTTCAATAATCGGGGATGTGTCCAATATGAACTTATCAGTGGAGGGATGTATCGTCAGAGAATGCAGTTTTACATCTTCGGACAAATTCAAACCTTCCCTCAAACTATTCTCGTCTAACTGATAATTCTGATTCAGGATAGCGACAATATGAACTAACGAATCTGGGTCAAAGGTTTCCAAGTACTGAATTATCCCATCTATTGAGTCGAAGTCAATATCGCTTAACTGCCAGAACACGACGAATAGACTCGGGTTCCTTATCAGCACTTCGTGTACATGTTGGAACCCAACGGGAATGCCACAACCCGTCAGTTGGATGAAAGGGGAATCCTTCAGTTCTGTCTCTAAGCTTTTCATGCCGGCGTTAAAGATCTCTAATTCGTGACATGCATCCACCACAACAATCTCTGTGTGTTCTACAATCACCTCAGAAGTGAGTCTCTGATTGTAAAAGGCCCAAATGTCCATTCCGGATGAATAGGGGATGTTTAGTAGAGATTCAGTTCCCTCCAAGTTCAGTGACACTTCGATCTTTCCTAAGGCAGTCGGGAGTTTCAGTAAATACGGGTTAAAGCTAAGATCTAGTTTCCTAAGAGATTTTATCGTTGAGATAGCTGGGGATAGTTCCACCAACTTGTTTCGACTGAGATTCAGCTCTATCAGCCAAGAATTCTCCAAACAAGATGGAAAGTGACAAAACTGATTGCCTTGCAGGAAAAGAAATTTTATTCTCCGACTTAGGTTCATGGCAGGAAGCTCGGAAATCATGTTGTAGGACAGATCTAAGTGAAGTAAGTTCTTCGCTGAAAGAATTTCGCTCGAAACAAGCCAAAGTTTGTTATTGGAAACACTCAACTTTGTTAGATTGGGCAGCTCACTCAGTGATTTGTCTAAAATCGTCAGTCGGTTGTAGTTCAAGTTAACTTCAACGATTAAATCTACGTCGATGGGCAGAATGGGGAAAAAGCTTTGAATTTCTGGTAGCATGCACCCGGAGAAATTCAAATTCCTTCCAAGGTTTAAGAGAAAATACTTCGATCTTTGAAATACTTCACATGCGGCCACAATATTTTTATTTTCCACAGCCAGTAGGAATAGGATGGACATCTTGAAATATTCATCATCAAACAGCGGCTGTAGCAGTTTCATATTGGCGACTGTGCTCTCGTGAGCGTGAACTGCATCTTCTATCTGCCCGTCTAAGAATAGACGAGTCAGTTCCGTCTCCCCGTTTGTGATAGATTTGCATAGACGGATGAAGGCTGTACTAAAATTAGCTTCGGCTGGCAGGGAGTCTAGAATGTAGCTGAAATTCCGTGCTTTGTATTGGATCAGAATTTCCATCACTTTGATGTGACCGAAGCGAGAAGATTCTAAGAGAAGAGTGTCCAACTCTGTGTTGATGAATATTCTGACACTTTTTTTCTTGCATCCTTGCCACTCTAGTACCTCGTTTAGATGTTCTAAATTCTAAACGAATAAACGTTTAAACAGGCAATTAAACGTGAGTTTAAGTCACAATGGTTAATACCTTTTTGAGAAGACTTAAATTTTGCTCTGAGATGGCATTCCAGATTTCTAAAAAATAAAGTAATTTTATAAATGTAATGCTGTACCGACATTTCAGGTTATTCACTTTTTGAAAGGATTCAAACACATATTTATCGTTTGAATTACGTTCCGTTACTTAGTTTAGTTGTCTTCCCCTTCATAATATTAGAAAATGGAATTAATACAGTCGACTCCGCTAATAGAGTCACTGTTTAATCGAGTCAACCTTTTAATCGGGCCACTTTTGGCAGGACTGGAATAGCTCTCACACATAGAAGCTAATACAAAATATTTTCGGTTTATAGGGTTCTCCGCTTAATCGGAGCAAAATGTCCTCTGACCGATGTGACCCTATTAAGCGGAGTCGACTGTATTTAAAATGTCTGAATACCAATTCTACTAAGTAAACTTTGAATAATAAATACTGAATGCGCTTTTAAGAATTATAATTTTGTATATTTCTTTCCATAAAAATTCGATTACATTCAAGGCACCATATAACATACCTAGCAGTACGTAGATACATTTAACTTCACGATGCTGGCTCCGCATTCCAATCTCCAAAGGTGTTGCTTTGTGTAGATCCTCGATGAAGGGGCACATTCCGTGTTGAATCAGGGCTAGCATCTCATCCAACCGTCCCTGTTCCGCTGCCAAGTGCATGACTGTACCGCCGTTTTCATGTCTCAGGGGGCAGGAAAGTTCTTCCAAAGTTGTCTTGACTAGTTTCTGTTTGAAAGCTTGCAAATCTTCACATTTCAATGCTTCGAACAGTTCTGCTACATTATCTCCACTCTTTTCATTCATCTTCGTTTTCAATTATCTTTCTTTTAAATCCAAATTTTCATTATTTATTTGGTTATATAACTCGTAGAGGTTTTGCCTATTATGTAATATGATAGTATGGTCTATAAGATAGTATTAATCCCTGTTCTCTCTAATGGAATTTTACTTATAATCATTTTTGGGAAATCAGCAGATTAGTGTATTTCTCGGCGAATTTCTTGTTAATGTAAGTATTAGAACATCACTTCTATTAAAATTCTTTAAATTGAGTATAATTTACATTGCGTGATCATATTAGATAACTTTCAAATCAAAAATTCATTTTATTTTTGAGAATATGTTCTTGTACCAGCAAACTATTTTGATTAAAAAATATTCGTCTCTAAAGGATAAGCTTGAGCGATCGGTCCAAGACAGTGTTCGGGCGGACAGAGGGCTGTGACGTCATTCTAGAGCACCCCACCATTTCTAGATTCCACGCAGTCTTGCAATACAACCGAGGAGCTGGCAGCAACTACCCCGAGGGATTTTATCTGTTCGATTTAGGTAAGATTTTTTTTGAGTCCAATTCTTAGTAGTGTGATGTCTCCTTACATACTTACCAACTGTCCCGTTTTTCTGACTTAAGTTGACTGTATGTCCCGCGAAAATACTCCAAAAAGCGGAATTGTCCCGCTTTTCAGTGTATAGATACAAATATACTATGTCCCGTTAAATAACTCGATGCCCACTTTTTTCCTTAGAGAGGTTGCAAGTATGTCCTTACCTTTATAAAAGTTGCCTATTTCCCATTATTACAATTAATTTTATCAGGCAGAGAATTATTGTACAATCACTCATCTATAATACAACAGAGATTAACGTCCTAGAGTAGCTTAATACAAGTATATACGGAATATTTACGTATAACCTAGCAGACACAAATAAACATCAAAATGTGGTAGTTCAATATGTACCGAGTTCAAGCTATAGACAAGGGCAACTACTATACTCTACAAACAAAAGAAATTTCAGATGTTTATAGGAGGCGGGAAGATGAAATCTCCACAGTCTGGGCTACTTATTACTTGCACAAATTTAAACGGTTTCTTCTTATCAGCGGGTAGATTATCTTTGATTGAAATAGTTTTATCGACTGTCCCTCTCAGGCGATAGCTGAATTGCGTAGGCTGATTACGTTGAAAGTATATCAGCGAAGAAAACTTTGCTACGAAATTTTCATCGGATAGAATGAAGAATGTATCTTTCGTCTGGTTTATTCCTTTTTCTATTTTTCTGGCATCTTCTTTATCGTATGTGGGGTCTTTTTCATTTGTGTTCAAATTAATGAAAATCTTCGTTAGTTCAAGATTTTCCAATTCATGCGAGACAGTCCTCACAATATCCACGTAAGAGTTAATCGAATTGTCCTTCGTTTCCCAACTCTTGAATTGGTTGATGAATATGAGGATACATTTGATACCGCCTTCTTCCTGTATCTCTGTTCTGATGTTACCTATTTTGTCCTTCAAGTTTGGGTCATTTTGTTTAATCAAGTTATTGTCTGAAATTTTGTTTATATCCTCGATAAAATTCCATTCACGACTAGTACAAATCCTTCTTTTAAGTACTGAAAGAAGTCCGTTCAATTTTGGGTTGGAGTCACCGAATGAAAGACTGAAAGCCATTCCCTCGCCGTAGCTTGGCTCGTGTTTATTTCCCTGAGGCGCACCCACTGCATCAGTTTCCTCAGTTCTGTATCCGATTGAGTCGAAGTTATTGTAGTAGAATAAATGATCATTTTCTTTGAAGTATTTCTTGTCTTGTAACCGTCGTAGGAACACTTCAAGCTTTTGTTTGCTCACTATTTCCTCCCAAATATTCGTGCAACTGATGGGGCATTGGAAGAAAATTGTCTTCGGTGACATCCGATAATCAACATCGAATTTGTAAGAATCAGTCGTACTTTTGAGCTGTAATTTCGGACTTGGAAGAGTAAAGAGAATTAAGATTTTTTTCTTATTTTCTAGACCTTGTATTTCGTAGAACTTCTCCATGCTGTATGTCTCCGGGACCCCATTAACTACTGGTATGATGAAGTGGCCTGGAAAGAAAGGTTCCTCATCATCGAAACAGGGAGAAAAACCGAAAATGATAACATAGATGGGGACTTTTGTATTTATCTTGGACGTCGTACCATTAACTTGATCAGTAAAATCAGCAGAGTTTCCTGCGGAAATTTCGACAATTTTGTCACCGAATATTTTCTCAGTTTGACGGTAGAATTCTTCATACCAGATATCTGGC
Source organism: Aphrocallistes beatrix (assembly GCA_963281255.1). Taxonomy (NCBI): domain Eukaryota; kingdom Metazoa; phylum Porifera; class Hexactinellida; order Sceptrulophora; family Aphrocallistidae; genus Aphrocallistes; species Aphrocallistes beatrix. The sequence continues at coordinate 2,186,365 of OY725490.1, forward strand.
CAGGTAATGCCTCGTAGATGGTCGATATTAAATCTGGAAATGATTGCATGTCCGGCAATGTCCCCAGTATTCGGTTCCAGCATTTCTACTGAACTGTCCTTCTCAAAAGGTCGAGCTTTTTTCGACCGAATTTCCTCACCGGATGAAACTTCCATCGGACTTGGACCCGAGGGATGGTGGTACCCCTCCGGCATTCGAGACCCGAGTTTGCTCATTATTTTAGAAGCAGTTTCGTATTCATCTTCAGATACGACTAATTCGCTGATTGCGTCTTTCAGAATCTCATACCTAGGGTTTTTTGGATCTATGTCGATCGTTGTTGTAGAGATGAGTTTGTTGAGAAATTTGAAAGGAGTGTCAGCTTCAATTCCCAGTTGATATTTGAGCTTTTCGAACAATGACGGACAATGTACTAGGTCGAGTCCAACTTTTGCTATTTTGCCATATTCTTTGATGATATTCATTCTAAATTTACGCTAACAAAAAATTACAGTCATTATTAGTAAAATGGGCACAGAGATATTATATTGGATTTCCAGGGTTCCCCACATGAACACTACAGTATATACGTATATTGGATGTAGTGATGATTCGGATAAATTCCCTGCCACCCGGAATTAACACCACATCCAATGCCTACTGTAAATCATAATATTGTTGAACAAAATCTACTGAATTAATTGTATATTGAATTTGGCATTATGCATAAGCTGTTGCTAATAACTAATGAAATGCGATACAGTTGCTCATTCTGTAAAACTAATACTTTCTGGTTAGGGAACAGAGTTTAAATGAAATTTGAATCGTCTCTACGTAGTTGTATAGATCTCTTAGCAACAAATTTCCAAGTTCAAAGTGTAGATTTTGTATTAATTATGTTCCCTTATTAGCAACCTTTTCGTGAGCAAAACCCTCGTTGCTAATAAGCGAATTCCACTGTTCTATTTTACAATCTCACGAGTTGCTACATGCCATCACACGATTTGGTTTATTTAAAGCTACAAATAATTAGTCAATTAAAACTACACTCAAGTGTTTCTGTAATGAATACTGGCCATTATGTTTAACTGCGAATGCTGGTCACTTGAAATTTATGAACTTGAAACCTGTGGGGTTCAGATAAATATTGTTAATTCATAACCCAAACTCTTTCGGAGAATTGGAGAATCTGAGTCCATTGCAGGTGTTGGTATGTATGATATTAGTTTATGATTCTCAAGGTAGCACTCATGGTTGCAAGATCAATAAACAGTCAATTCCAGCACAGACTCACATCCTGGTCAGAATCGGACATTTAATCAAATTCGGGGAGAGTACGCGACTCTACATTCTTGAGGCGCAAGATGGTTACCAAGCAGAAGTAGAGCATGAAGCAGAAAAGGAAATTGTTGAATTTACAAAGCAGAGAGAAGAAATTGAGGAAAGAGAGAGTTTTATATCATGGGGGATAGAGAGAGAGAATGACATGAGTTAGTATGTAATAATATGGAATTTTAAATACAATTTGACCTCTTCGGATCATAAAATGTCAGTCCATTTTCAAATGCCTCCTAATCACAGGGTACTTATCCCAGTAGGAAATCGGTCGGACCTATTATAGTTTCCCCTTGAAAACGTCAATGGGCCTGCAGGCCCACTAAATATCCTGCAGGCCCAGAAAATGTTTCTGCAGGCCCAGTTAAGACGGACCGTAGCCCCTGGCAGGCCCTTGTCGGCGCCACTGGCTACGCCCCTAAATGGGACACGTAATTGAAATCTCATTGTATGAAAATGCTTGATGAAAGAAAAATTCATATAATTTTACTTTAGCTGTCTACTGTCTAGTCATTAGTAATTTGGGATTCGTTAATCTAATGTATTTTATCTCTAGCAACCGAGATCAGCAATTCAGATGGAGAGTTCTACAAAAATGACCCCAAAAGATACCTGAAAGATTTCTTTGAGAGGGAAGGCTTGGACTTAAAGTTTGACTCGGACCAAATTTCGTGTGAGTTACCACTAACCATATATGTGTGTGTACCAAGGAATTATCTAGGAGCGCGAGACGCTCCTTTAGGCGTATGATTTTAAGCTGCAAAGTGTTTAGGAGCGTAAAAATTCAGAAAAATACCCAATTTACCCAATATTAAAATGTCATTTAGCGATTTAGGCGTATGAAAATTTAGAAATTTTAGATTAGGAGCGTATCTCTGGAAGGCTGTATAATACCCTGGTGTGTACCTATCCTCATGATAGCTCCATGTTAGTGCGTTGTACCCATAGGTGGCAAGAATAAGATCGGATTCACGATCAAGCTACAACTCCCGTTAGAGGACGGGGCGGGGAAACCTCTGTTCGCTGAGATGACGATGGAAGGGAAGAAGAGAGACGCGGTCAAGGCTTGCTGCTTGGAGGCCTGCAGGTAAATATGAATTCCATTCAATACTAATAATATCCAAACGGTGCTGGGTTTTAAGACGAAAATGTTAAGATTGAAGAAATTGTACGTATATGTTCAAAAGTTTGGAGATCATTTAACTAAAATGCTCCCTAATGATTTGGAGTGATTGTTTTGCTTTTGATTAAAGAGTTGAATTAACAACTGTAAGTTACCTAATTTAATTTTGCAATAAAGTTTGTATATGTAGAGTAGAACTCAGTTAGTACGTACTCATTTCCTTGAGCCAAAATTCATCTACAATACAAATTTCTATGTATATAAACTCGGTTAGTTCGTACTATTAATTCCTTCCCGAGGAGATACGTCTTATCCGAGTTCTACTGTATTAACTGATTCTGTATTCAGTTTTGAAGATTTAAGAGTATTCTGTGATTTCCAACTGACAGTCTTATGCGATTCAATTTGTAGAATTCTTGACTCGAGTGGCATTCTCCGAGAATCTAATTACATCTCAGCAAGGAAGAGGAAGTCCGCCGTTAGAGCAGAGAACGACTACTACTCCAGTGACGAGGACAGCTTCTTAGACAGGACGGGAGAGCTGGAGAGCAAGAGGGAGAAGAGGATGAGGAAGGACGGGAAGACCTCTGATCTAGACACAGGGAGCGTTGGTAGGCTTAACTGAACTGGGGGGGGGTGGGAGTCTGACACAGCAGAAGCGTTACGATCTTAATAAATCACTAGGTACTATTTCATAGACAAGTTAATACAGTTTTAACAGAAATAATAAGATTCTAGAGTAATTTTAAATGATACAAGAAAGTCTTATCTAAGTTTGTAGTAGAGTCGATGGTAATACTCTGTAAAGTACATCAAAATACTAAGGAAGGGGGACGAAAGATAAAAAAGAGGAAGTTTAAGACGGCTAACAGCTTTCAGTCCGATTTCATAAAGTACTTGTCACCCATTTTTTTAGCAACAGAGAGAAAATACGTCTTGTCAACTGTCTCCTCGAAGACACGCTTATTGAGGTGATCATTTTCTTTAGTCTTCCTTGAAATTGTCCTCGCAAGCCCTACGTTGACAATCAGCAAAATACTGAAAACTGGCAGGACCAGAGGAGAGTTGATTAGTTCTGCTGGCAACCACTGTACAGGATTCGGATCAGTGAAGTTCTTTCCTGAAATCGTGACACTGCTATTGGAAGCTAGGATTGCTAGCTGGTCTGTGAGGAGAGTGTAGACAGTTTGCTGGCTCCTGAAAGGAGAGCATCCCGTGCTGGGTCTGAAACTGAATAGCGGCCAGACTAGAAGCAAATTGGTGAACCCGAACATGGCGATCAGAATGAAGTTGTAGAAGAGGAAAGATTTGGCAGAGAAATTCACATTTGAGACATTAAATTTGACGAATGCTAGAGTGGTACCTGCCATGACAAAGAAGAGCATTAAGAAGCCCAGAAAGCCCAGAAAACCGAGCCAAGGGCAGAAGAACATTCCCAGCCAGACCAACGCCTGCATATAGATGATGTCCATGACTAGATTGGGAATGTTGAAACTTGGGCCGTCAATAAGTAGGTCGAGTGCCTTCATTCCCTTTTTCGGAATCCATTTCCAGGTGTGAATCTTCCTGAGTAGAATCGAAGAGATGAGGCGACGTAGAGCAAGATACGCTCCATGGACGAAGATGGAAGAAAGTAGAGCGAATACAGTCTGCCTATAGAACTCTTGTCCGTACTCCGTCTCCCAGCATTGGTTTCCCTTGCTCTGGATATAAATGGTCAGCAACTCGATTGATATGGCTAGAATTGAGAATACACGAACCAGCACAATGCGAATGGTCGTCACAAACACCTCCAAACTGTGGCGATGATAGAACTCAAGTTTAGTTAGAATGGGGAAGATAGAGTCCAGGAGAACCTGCTTGAGCCCAGTGAAGGCGAGTAGCACAGAGTCCCCCACCCACTTAGCAAGGAGAACAGTGACTAGCAGTAGGACTGCAAAGTATGTGTAGAGAAAAGCTGATGGCATGTGGTATCCGTAGGGTGTAGAAGCAAATGAATAGTGGCCTATGAATAGAGTCGTGTTTGTGAACAATCCCTCTCCTGTGAATATAGGAACTATGAACTCACTAATAACGCACACGAACTCACTCATGCCAGTGTTATTCATGCAGGTGCTAATTGTCTGCGTCGAGGAGGCGAGAGAGTAATTTTCGGGATTTTCTACCGTCAATTGGGGTGCGATTACGAACAATCCCTGCACCAAACTAATAAAGAAATTCATCAGAATCAAATGCTTCAGCAGAACGAAGTAGGAAGTCACTGATGAGCCAAAGTTGCCCTCAATCCTTTTCAGAGCGTATTTGAAAACATCACAAAGGTAGAGCACATTTTTAATAAAACTCTTCACTGTAGTAAGTTTCTTTCTCAGCGTTCCGTTGATTCTGAGGCCAATTCTACAGTACAAGGTAGGTCTCTTAGAGAGCAACTCATGGGTCTCGATAGGCCTTTGAATCAAAAGCGGTCCTATCTTATTCGACTCACCTAATTTCAGTTTTATATCGCTGGCAGAGGCAAGCGAGGGTTTACGGTCCTTCTTAGCTCTGTCTTGTTCCTGGTCATACGCGGGCGTTTCAGACTCAGGAAAGCTGACCCTGTCTCGTTCTCTTCCAGCCACGTCTCCGTCCTCATGACTGAATTTTCGACTGATTCTTTTACAGTTTCTGTGCAGGTGAATAGAATTTTGCGCATTTCTATCAAGTGCAAATTCAATATCTTTGGTCTTTTTGTCTTTCTTTTTGTTCAAAATTTCCTTTACTTCCTTCAAAGACAGATTTCTTTCCTTGTATCCGATTATCTTGGTTGGTGGTTCCAAAAGATTTTCTAAAACTGCGGGATGTACATTTCCAGATGAGTAGCTCTCACTGCTGGGAGACGCCATCACTAGTAGACAGACAATGAGCTATTCAATTAAAATAAGTTGAAATACTTATATCATATTAAAAGTCATTATTAGTATATATACCAACCGTCCCGTTCTTACATGAAATCTCCCCATTATGTCCCGCTTTTTGGGGTTCCGTATATAATACTTTCCTATTGCGTCCCGCCATATCCCGCGAAATTCAACTCCGCGTCCCGCTTTTATCATGGCTCAGGTTGGCATGTTTGCATTAGGTTCAAAGACGCTTTACATTTCAGACCATGGATAAAATAACATAATGTAGTTAGGCGATTCATAGAATCAAGAAAAAGAACACTTGCAGACAGTATTGGGTGTGAGTGTGCTTACACCATCTTAGGGGATGAGACAATCATCCTAAGAAGGTGGGAGCACATTCTCATTTTCTGAATAAAAAGTCTTTTTTTTTCAACACACAAATACTTGTACTTGTATATATGATCCAGCATAACAAATAAATTGAAATGCAAAATATAAAAAATAATGATTCATCATATTTTTAAGAATAAAGTATCGGATGTTACATATGTTTCATGGGATTTTGACCCGCACCAAATAACATTGTAAAATATTAGCTATGGAATTTTGACCTCTAAATGACATTATAATCTATAATACACAAAATTAACCGTGGGATTTTACCACACTACGGACATGTGCATATTTACTATACATTCTTCTATCACCAATTTTTTTAGACTTTAAAATTTTCAAACTGGCGCCAGGACTATAGTGACCGTAATTCTTGGGTCAATATTCATAATTTCTAACCTGAACAATGATTGTCGCGGGAAGACAACGGTGTATTTAGGGGGTCTTGTCCTGAGCTAATTTTGACAAGTGTCCCGTTTTTATATGAAATCTCTCTAATATGTCCTGCTTTTTTTGTATGGGTGGTCATATAGTGTGGTAAGTTATACTTATATTAGTGATTGAGCTTTAGTAGCAATGATTTCGTGAAGATCTGATAAGTAGTTGTTGTTGAGAAGTGATGTTAATACTTGAGGTTTGATATCATTAAATTTGTTGTCTAGTATTCCTTTTTCTGTCTCAGATAATAGGTGTTATCTGCTGTCAAATGTCTCTTCCGGCACTCCCAAAGTTAAGGTACCCAATCATCATTGGATTCTAAGAATATAATTTTTCCAATTTAACTTCAGACAAAGTAAATAACTTAATAACTTCGATACTAATATTATTCACGAATAGAATTGATGGATGGCTCGAGTATTGCTTTGTTTACTGATGTCTCCGTATCCTAAAATAAAATTATCAAATTTGTAGGAATTGCTAGCATTTTAATTTAAAATTACTAATATTTCACTTACTGTAGATTGGTATCTTAGTTGTCTTTTTGCTGTTGAAATCTGTATGTGCAATAATATGGCTTGGTGTCACTCTATCTACTGAATATGGACCAAGATATTTCTTTGCATTTTGGTTTCGGGCAAATGTTTGGATTTTTTGATGTGTACAAGTACTTGTCTCCTTCCTCGAATTCCGACCTAATTTAGTTACTTAGTTAATTAAAGATTTTTGAGTCATGATGGAATGAATTACGTCAAACAGAAAATATCTTAAGTGTGAGAAGTTATGCGAATTGCAAAGTTTCTTTGAGAAAATATGCTTTTTTTGAGATGTGTTCATCATTGTCATTAATTTCTATTATTGGAACCAAACACTAAAAATAATAATTACTCACATAGATATTATGTTTTAGTTCCGTTTTTGAATCTTCTGTTCCTTTTTATTTGTATTTGTATTTGCTGACAAAACTGCTGGTTGTAGTTTTGATGTCCATTCTGTATCTGCATTACTCCTCAATTTGTAAATTTTACAATAATTCAAAGTTAATTTCTAAGCTCAACAACAAGTTGTGAGTGAAAATCTTGAAATTCCTAAAACATTAAAAATACCTAAATATGCCACCTGATACTTTCACATTTATGCAATGACTTAATTGGGACGTTAGCTTAAAGTACACAGCTGATTTAGCTAATTTACTGTTTCAACTACGTTGACGCTGGTGAATATACAGAAGTACTTATTAAGTTAGTAAAGAGGGACGTATTATTTTGTTTATTTCTTAGATATTAAGAAATTAACTAAATATGCATAAGTACCAGCAGGTGTCCATGATAAAAATATATGTTTATACCTTGCTCAAGAGTTCTTTGCCTTGGTCGCTCTGGATAACTTTAGGAACTCCGAATGTAAGATAGATATCTTGCAAGCGATTCAAACCTCCCTGGATGTTTAGTTTTGAGAGTGCGTGCAACAAATTTGCTCAGGTACCAGACAATAACCAAAATATGCTGAATTCCGAAAGAATCTGGGGTCATGTTGCAAACTAGATCAATTCCACAGTGATGCCAGGGGTTTTGTGGAGGTGGAATGGGTTGGAGGTTCTCGTTGGGGCTGAGGTGGAGTGCTGCATTAGATTGGCATTCGTGACGGGTTTTTCTCTAAAAGTATAAATATATCCGTCAATAAATTTATTAGTGTCATTCTAATTCATTGATTGGAATTTCTTACATATTGTCGAACGTCTTCGTGAATGCCGATCCGTATTTTACATTAGCCAAGAGATAACTCTGAATTTGCTGGACTCGTTAACTTTCATGATAGAGTCAATGTCAGCTCGAAGTAAATTCGTAAATAGAAGTTGAAAGCAATCTAGAAAAAAGAGATAAGTAAGGATGAAAGTTTATGATGTGAAGACATTATATAGTCAATAACAAGTTACCATGGACGAAATATTACTTGTCTAAAATGAAAATGCTACCAGTGGGTCAAATATAATATTTACACCAAGATCACCCTTTTTCTAATAAAACGGGTGACTTTAGCATTTTAACCGGACCACTTTTCAAAAGTGGGCCCGGTTGGTTCGGTAAAAACCGGGGCGCCGGCACTGGGACCACTTCACACCTGTGTCTACGGCCTTGAATAGGATTGTAAGAACGAACTAATGTAGATATACTTCATATGTTCAATTCTTAATCGAAATATATATCTAACCTAAATATGTAAATAACGATGGTATAATTTATTATTTCTTTTCAATTTTAGAGAATTATTCTTCTTTGCAAAAAAAGTTGGAAGAAATCCAAACTGAAATATTAAACTTGGAACGACAAATTGAAACAAAAACTAACAAAAAAGACGAATCAAATGAAGGAGATTTAGATCAGTTTATGATAGAATTAAACACGAATTCGAACAATAAATCACTTTCCAAACTTAAATTCAAACTTGAGCAGCTAAGAAGCGAAGAGACCCGAATCAGTCAGTTAGCTGAGATTGCCAAGCCATGCGATATACTACTGAGTCCGAAAATCGAAGAGAAAGTTTTAGACATTCCCAGAATCCCGGAAGAAAGTGGAAATTTGCGTGAAGAAAAGGGAAATTATGGATTGAAATTAGCTCCGGGAAACAGAAAGCAGGAGTACTTGAAGAGAACAGCTGAGAAGGGAGCAGAAGACTTAGAAAATCCTGCAAAGAAAGTGTATACAGTAGAACTCCCGCCTCACTTGAAAGGTTCGTAATGATATCATTAGCTGAGCGGATCCCATACAAATCGTTAGTATTAAATATTACATAATCTCGTGTAAGAATAACATTTGTTATTAATTGCAATATTGTTTTCTTGCAATATATTCTCTCTCTCAAATAACTCGAATAATTCACTACATTTAAAAGTTTCTCATATTTAAATAATAATTTAGAACATGGCATACATACCAACCGTCCCGTTTTTGGTGGGACATCCCGCTTTTTTCACTCTTCTATTGAGCTAATTTTAACGAGTGTCCCGCTTTTACATTAAATTTGCCCATTATGTCCCGATTTTTTATTCTATGTATAATACTTTTTTATTGCATCCCACCATGTCCCGCGAAATTCAACACCGCGTCCCGTTTTTATCAAGGCTCAAGTTGGCAAGTATGCACGGCGATAAAATTAATGAGCCTTTAAGTGCGGCTATTATTCGAGGATTTGTAAGGTAATTATGTACACTTTAACAGCAATCTATGTGTGTACAAATCTAAAATATTTTACTTTATACATAGTATAGTATGCATATATCAATATCTGATATTCTTGTATTTTAGCTATTCTTGGGCGCCAAACAGAGGAGAGAAACACAGATCAGCTGACTGACACTTCACAGTCCGAGGGGGACTACGTGGACTGGATACCTCCAACGGACCAATCAGGAGACGGAACCACGAAGCTGAATGACGAACTCGGCTATTAATAGAACAATTTCCTCTTGATCAGCTGCGATAAAATTCTGTATATAGTAATTTGAATGGAACAATAAAAGTTTAAGAAATAAATTTAAGATATGAATGAAATATAACTCCTGGACATTCAAATTCGTTTGTTAGAACATCAAATAAAACTATCTAAGATCAAAAATAATTGTGTACAAATTCAAAATGGAGAAATGTTTACTTGTTTTTTAAATCAACACATTCTACGAATGAAACGCTAATGGCGTTGGTTTCGAGATGTTTGTTGATGTGTTTGGTTCTTAGAAAAGGTTTCTTGAACGCAGCTCCGCATATCTTGCAAACATAGGGCTTATCAATATCTTCACACCTTTTATCATCTGGCACTATCTCCCTTCTAAAATTCGGTCTCTCATATTTTGCGTTCACCCTCAAGCAATTATCTCGCTGGTGCTTTTCTAACAGTTCAATCGTTGCGAAGGATTTCTCACAGTCCAGACACTTGTGCGGCGTTTCCCCCATGTGGATTCTCTGATGGATCCTCAGCTGTGCCCCGCGGAGGAAGCGCATGGGACAGAACTCGCAGGAGTACGGTTTCTCTCCGGTGTGCGTCCGAATGTGCTCGAGTAGGTTCGTCTTCCTCGAGAAGCGGGACGAGCAGAATTTGCACGCGTGCGGCCGATCTGTCCCGGTCTCATGCACCTGGCTGTGCTGCTTGAGGGCGTGCTGGTAGAAAAAAGATTTCCCACAAACCTTGCAGACGTAAGACCTTTCATTCGAATGGCTCTGCAGGTGGCGGATTAGGTGTGTTTTATTCGGGTAGACGGACTGGCAGATGGGACAACGGGAGAATTTGTGTCGCATGTGGACTTTAAGGTGTTGGTGGAGCGATCTGTACGCTCCGAACATTCTCGGGCAATCGGGACACGAGATTTCCCCTTTCCTGAAAGTACAGGAATCCAGAAATGGACGGTAGTTATCACCGAGGTCGTTGAGAATGCTATTCACGAGTGGGTCCTCTGTTTTAATTTCTCGTCCCGTGTCTGCATTCACGGGCAGTTCGTGGACAGGGAGGTACTGTTTGGGATAATATGGTGTTTTGGTGGTAATGGGCTTCTTATATTTTCTTTTTTTAATGTATGATTTACTTGACGGTTCATAATCATCCTCACTTGTGTGGATCTCCGCATAGCTTGGAATGCTTAACTTTTTTCTGTAACGGTAATCTTCTGTACTCGGTTTCTCCGTTGCTTCGTCGAAATAATATTTCCTCTCGCTCTCTTCGACGATTGGATTTTGTGTGTTGGCAAACGGCTTTATATCGATTTCGTCGAAGAAATTCTCAGTTTTGATTATTTTATTTTGGGGTTCCAAATCAAAATCGGGTTTCTCTACCTTCACAGGTTGGAAAGGGGTGTACCATGCATCTTCTATCGGTTCCACTTTCCCTTCTTTCAAAGCCTCTATTTCGTCATCAAAAAACGCCCCTAGCTTCAAAGAACAGGGACGAAATCTGTCCGCTATCTCAAACTCTGTCAATCCGTATTCACGGATTCTACCCGGTGGAGTCGGAGGTTGGTGGGGATCTGGTTCTAATTTCGGCGAAAAGAGATTGTTTTCATGTGCAAAATGTATCTTCTCGAAGTATTCCATTTTTCCACTCCTTGGCCTATCTGGCTTACTTATAGGCTATAATTTGGCAATACTCATCTCCAGACTAGGATTACCTATTTTGAATTTGATACAGCGTAATACGATATGATTAATTTGTGGAAAATTGTAGAGTTGCATTTCTAGCTGAGTGGAGTGGAGATCTGTAAGCATTTGAGGTGTGTGAACCTTTCTCAGAAAATTTATATTGTTAGTAAACAACTTGTTTGTTGTACTTTTCCAGTAATTTATTGACATTACCTTTGTTGAACTTTGATATATCAAGTACAATCAAGTACAAAAATTAGCAGAGTGTCTACCTCAAAGATTTGTACTGAGAGAGCACTCGATATCTGATTTTCCATTAACTATTCTGTACATAGTACAATCTTGTTTGGAATCGATGCCTGATCATACTATTCTCTACTAATGTTTATGTCTATTCAACTACAATTCAGGCATGGGTCAAACCCCAAAGAGCATAAGTTCTTTCGGACACTTAAAGTTTACTCAAGTCTACATAAGCTCTATTATAAAAGGCCAAAGCATTTTAAGCTCTTTCAATCCCTTTTCTCACTGCAAAGGCTTAAATCCAGAATTTAGTCGTTTTAAAGGACTTTTTTAAAAAGTCCTAAGTTCGGACTTGCACTTAAGGCAAATATTAATATTTCTTATTTCTAATATTTCTTTACAGATTCAAACAGTAAGAAAAAAACGATAGAAATTAATAGAGATTTGGAATTTTTTACAACATAAATATTCTGAAATAGTAAGAAAAATCCGGTGTAAGAAAAACCGGTTTCGAGTGTACGTATAATAGTAGCGAGTTCTTAGGAAATTATTCATCTCGACACGTCTAATTTCAGGGACAGTTTATATTGGGGTACGCTGTCCCTAGAGATAACCTACTTCTTTTTCATAGTCCTACTTTGTAGTTCGGCTAACTGATAATGGACGATAGCTTTATTACTTCACATCAAAGTGCAATTAAATATATGTAATTGTGAATAGAAACTGTTACCTTTGTGCTATTGAACATTTCAACTAATTCAACTATTGCATTTTAATACAACTCTACAATTAATAGAAAATCGAGTAACATTGTTGTGGATCAATCGAGAGCAAATTCAAATAAGAATCTAATATACGTAATCACACAATTGCAAACTAAAGATTTAGTAACAATTAAAATCCTTCATGCCTATTCCGTCCAAAATATATAAGTCTAGTACTTAAGTAAAGGCATAGAATTACAAATAGTTATATAAGTACTGTATTAAACTAGTATGGACATTTCAAGCTTTTTTCTCTTGACGTTCAGATTTAAGTTATTTACTCCAGAAGCCTCTCCTTCAGACTGTTATGAAAGTGCGTCTTAAATCCAGATTTGCCTCTCATTTTCCTCCAAAACAGAACTGACATTAACCACAGACCATATATGGTATACGGTACTAAAATTAGTAACATGCCAGCCGAAATTAGTACATTTGAAGTTAATACAAGAATAAAATTGATGCGTTTAGGAATAATTTTGACGTGAATCTTACAGAGAGACACTTCGTGCTTGGGACAATTTAAGTTGGAGAGGACGATGCCTAAAATTAGTACAGCATTCATCAATATTTTACCCAAAAAGAGACTTGTCACTCCTAACCAAAATGTGGAAAAATATTTAGCGAATTTTGTTTTGCTTTTCTGATTTATTTTCAACAACTCTGGATTCGATCGGCTTGTGCGTAGATCAACGATCGACCAATCAATCACCATAGTTAATCGCCGGAATACCTTAACTCCTAAAATGATGAAGATCGCTTCAATAAAGGACTGAATGCATTTCGAAATTAGAATTAGCGAGCAGAATAACGACATTCCTTGTACCAGCACGATCAGAAGGACAGTCGCGACAATAGAATGAGGAATTCCGTTGGTTTTAATCCAACTTTTCTGCGCATACCTTGCAGTTAGGAAATGCATCAAGCTTATGATCAGAGCTAGACTCAAGATATAACAGTTGTGCCCGACTGTTGCAGCAGTTTCAGACCATCCATGGTAGAGCCTACTGATTTGTACGTTTGCAATGAAACAGTTGAATGCAGAGGTGTCAGAATTAGTACCATTAGCCTGATTATGGCAGTTATGCTCGGCCTTTAGGTGTATGTGAACACTTGCCAGCAGTACCAGTGTTAAACCTAACCATTCGAGTGTGTTCATTGCGAGTAAGAATCCGTTTTTTATTATCTCTGTTTTGGCGTTATAAGCTTGCATTGTCTGGTCTTGAGATGCAGTCGCAGTGGATTGTGTGTTGGTGGCTGTTCTGTATGCACGCATTTTCTGTAGAATTATCTGGAATATGTAAGTAATCCAGAATAAGAACGCGATGCAAATTAAGATGTATGTAATCGCGAATATAACGAGAAATACTTCAAGAAACAGTGAGAACATTTTGAGTTTATTAATTTATTAATAAAAGATCATTTATAGAAGGTAGATCGGGGTGTTTACCTGAAGAGACCTGAGAATTCCAGATGATACTATTAGTCACTAGGTAATGCCTTATAGCATATTCCCATCACACGAGATAGATAGAACTCTTACATTAGAATTGTATTAAGACATTACAATAGAACATATCATATGATTGAAGTCTAATTATAGACACGTGCTTTTATTTATATTAACAATCTGCCACTCTTTTATGTTACACAATATGCATAGATATTGCAACAAATATTCAACTTGCATTAATCATGATTTGTTTTTTGCATTATTTTTAAGTCGAGGTCGTGTTTTATCCATTAAGTTCATTCATATTGAGCCAATAGAAGTATAATGTATGAGTAACACCAAGCATATTAATGTAAATATATTTTTCTCAGGGTATTTTTTCTTCTAACAATATTAATGTTGAAACAAAATGTAAACTTGATTAATCAATCCGTAAGAATTCATGGACTGTTCAGCTTTGGAATGAGTAATGAGAAACAAACGCTGTGTTGAGATGGCTAGAATAATGAGTCGTGTACCTTTGTTTCCCTTTAATGCGAACCCAGACGCTATAGAACAAAGTCCCATATGCTCCCAGCACGTAAGGAAGTGCGCCGATGAATAGACCCAGTACACACACTGTGATATAGAGCATGTTCAGTGGAATCAAAACTGATTTGGGAATTAAACTTTGTTTGATGTTACAAAGGTAATGTTCATGGTTTGGAAAATGAATTTTGTTCAGAACAACTTCTGTTACAAGTAGAATATTCCCGAGAATTTGTCCAATCACATACAGAATGCATCCAATCCAGTTGTTTAGAAAGAACATTGCAAACCGTCTATTCATGCGTCTGTATTTCGTCACCAACCTCTGATCAGATTGACTCAGCTGAAAATCATTTATTTTCCATGTCAAAACTTTATTTAACGACCGGAAGTGCTTATATGTCAGAATCAACAGGACCACTTCCGCTATGGAGTGAGCACACCTTATGAAGAGAGTGAGGGAGCAGAATAGATTGGAAATGTGGACGAAAATAACCATTAACACAGCAACCATGATGGAGATCGGAATGTTAGTAGTTTGAACGAATTGTTTTCCTGCGTATTTCGTTGATAGATAAGAACACAGGAAGGCTGTTAAGATTAAGCTTACGAAAAATGCGTTGTATTGAAAGATGACTAAATTCACAAAAGTCTGTGAATTTAAAGAATTTAAATGCCCTTTTGTTCCAAAACAAATTAATTCTTTAACTGCTGTAGTGTTTCCTTTTAATTCACAGATATTACTATCTTGAATGGTGATAGCTACGTGAGCTGCACAGGAAAACGTTACTTCCACCCATTCTACTATATTCAACAGGAATAGGAGTGCTTGCTTAACTATCTCAGTTTCCAAATCTGAGATTGACTCACGATCATATTTCTTTGCCCAAATATAGAGACGCAGTTTGGAAAGGAATCCTCTCTTTAAGTATATAATCCAAAAACAGAACGCTACTGTTGTGAAGAAGTAGAGTAAACTAATCAAAAGCAGGAACCCGATTTCAAATGGAGATGACATTTTGAAAGTAACTTTCAGCAGATTGATTTATTTTTATAGCAATTTAAGTGGGTGAATATTAGTAATTGTTTTGACTAAGCTGCTAGTATTAGGTAATAGGAGAGATAATCAAGTGTGTAGTAATTAGCTATGAATCATCTGGTAGACTCCATCTAGTGCATTACTCATAGAAAATTGATATTCTCAAGTTGAACTATGATTTATACAAAGGGATTTATTGTAAAATGAAAGGATTAAATAGATGATAAAGCAGTGTTTATTTTAGGTATGTCATTGTCATCTCCATTTGCAGAGGATAATACGGATAATGAGATGACAGTGTAGAGCTATTCTAGTAGATTAGTATCGAGTTGGAATGTCTATAGCAGCGCTGAGGTTCTGTGATACGAAATAAATGTAATTCTAGATCGTAGCAACCTTCTAGCGATATGTAGCATTTCCTAGTAAGGTTATCTAGTGTACAGTGTAAGAAATTGTTTTCCTTCATTCTAAATATACGATTGAAACTAATTCTTTATGTGATTATATTTGTTTACAATTCCTAGTATCTTAAATATATGTATGAGAATATTCAGATCTCAAAGTATTGCTGAATTTTGTTGTGTTTAACTTATCCATTAGCGAATTAGAGGAAAATAGGTTGCATTCATGTGTCAAATGAGCTCTCAGTAGGAGTAGGTGATTTTAGCAAGATCAGAAATCAGCCCATACTAGATTGAAAAGCATTGGTCACCTCTAGGAGAAGGATACATGGCCTGTTCATTCGCTTGATTTAGACTCTTAAAATCCCTGATATAATATAAAGAAAAGGGAAAAATTATTTTTTGAATGACGAAAAAAACTAGCACTGCTTTTACCAGTTGAATCAAGCTTTGAAAAGGACAATTTTTAAATTTTAGAAAAAGTCAGAGTAAGAATGCTGAATTGAATTAGAAATGTATCAAACTAAGTGCTAGCGTAATGTATAATATCTACGCGTTAAATGTTCGCATAGTATGCATCTTCTTTCTATACGTATTTCTTTGAATAGGTGGAGAATGGAGAATTGGATGGTAGAGAATAATGTCAGATATCCCTAGTTTGGGGATAGAAATAATTGTCAATGTTCTTGTTTAGTAAGGATATAAATTATCCTAGCACATAGTCATATAAGTATCTATAGTTTAGGAAGAGGATCAATATCAAATATTTCATCCAACACTTAAGAGAGGATGTTTCCTATTCTGGCATCATTTTGCATCGCATTAACACTTCTCATATTTTCTCACATCACTTTGGCTTTCATTTTCTGGTCTTCTTACCTGCTCCATGCGATTCTACACAAGAGAGCTTGCTACAAATCTGCGCTGCGAAGTGTGGAGAGAGATTCTGACACGATCCAGGTTCGAATTGTTTTTAACATCAGAACTGAGTATGTTAAATATGTATACATGTTCGTGATTAATATAGTTGAATGGGTGAGTGCGGTCTTATTCATTACAGCATGTCTATACAATGTAATTGTGAGTGGAATTGCTTGTGAAATAACTGAATTATATAACTCTACAGAAGACACAAATAGATCAAACAATTGTTTCTTAATACAATTACAGATCAACAATTTAAACTCAATTGCAATTTCAGTTTTACTGACCATATGGTTCTGTTGCTTTGTAATCAGTTTTGGATTAGTTACCAATCTCTGTCGCTACCTATCTTCGCGTTACGCGCTCAAAAGTTGGATCAAAAACGACAGAATACTTCTCAAAATATGCTCAACGGCAATTCTCGTCATTACATTCCAACTATTAGCCTTTATATGCGACTTAACGTTAATTGCTTGGAGCTTAAAAATCGTGATCGAGTTCATAATGTTATGGATCGGATATCAGCAGTACAAGAAGCTTATGATGGTCATAAACTGGAACTTGGTGGACTTAGGGATTAGTAAAGTTTATCCTAGAGTCATCCCTCGATTAGTTCGGAACAAGAAACGTTTCAGTCGATTTTTCATCACTTTCACGCTAGGCGCTTTCCTACTGGTAACAACTGAGTTTTTAAATTTAGTATTAGAAGCACTCCAGCTGATTCTAGATAACATCCACACCCCTGGATTCACACTCTGCACTATCAGCAGCGACCACATTCCTTACACCGTGACAGTGATAGCGACTGTGCTGTCCTGCATTCTGGGAGGTCTGGGAGCTACTTTCATACTTGTGCCTTATGTCTTTTACGCCTTCGCTGCATTCCTCGTCTGCGTGAGAAATCGCATTACTGGGAAGACAAGGTACATAACACATTACTCAAGTCATCTGGACATGCCCTTGATAGCTAAATACACTTACTGATGCCCCTATATTATTAATTAAGTTTGTGTTGTTGTTGTTGTTGTTGTTGTTGTTGTTGTTGTTGTTGTTGTTGTTGTTGTTGTTGTTGTTGTTCCTTTTAACAATTTTGATATACGTATGTAAAAAAATTATATACACAGTACATTAAAAAGTATTTTTTTATTCTCTGATTTAGAAGGTGAATAAGTTGTGGTAGGCATTATTTTGGCCATATTATTCCTCCTTCAGTTTTACTTTGTATTCCGCTTAGTTAGTTATGGACAAAAATTGGTGTCGTGTATTAGCATCTGTTTATTACTGAGTAATCAAAATTAATTTCTAGCTACTTCTATAGGTTCCTCTTGAGATGTAGCTTATGTTTACGATCTAGTATTTGTATCAGAATATGCCTCAATGCTAAGCCTAGGAATGTTCTTCATTTCCGGTTAATAAGTCATTTTAGGCGGGGAAGTCATATATAAATGAGGGGCAGTTGCTATAATCCCAATAAAATCATGACTTCACAATATTCGCAAAATATACAGGATGGAGCACGAGTTCTGTTCTCAGCATAATTTGCTATATTTTTCCTCGACTCCCATAATCTTAGTTATTATAATGGCTCATAGATATTGTAGATAGAATATTCTGAACGATTTTATCAATCTAGAACTTTGAACTACAATTTGCAGGACAAAGGTTGTGAAGGAAAACTGTGTCGCGGGACGCGCTAAATCGAGAATATGGGTCCACTGATTTCCTAAGCATCTCTCTAGACTCCCTACATTCTGGAGAAATTTAGCACAGACATTTCCACCAAACATACAAAATTCGTAGAGATAAACTAGATTCAGATCTAGAGATATTAGCAATCATTTGATTCTGATATTTTGGTGATATGGAAAAAAGAGAGTCATTTTAGGGTATTCTTCTCCAAATGGACCTGATTTCAACTCGCCACTCAATCGCCAGCTTCTTCTATAGAACTAAGTTTAATGGATCTCTTTGATAATTCAATGTTTAACAAAATATTTTGGGCGCTAATCTATCCCTGAATATCGATGCTGAAGATATAGTTGTGGGAGCTGTGGACCCATATTCTTGATTATAACTGCGTCCCGCGACACATTATTTCTTCACAACCTTTGTCCTGCAAATTGTAGTTCAAAATTCTAGATTGGATAAACTCTCACAAAATCTTTCAGAATATTCTATCTACAATGTAGATATGATATCATTATAATAAGATTATGGGAGCTGAGGAAAATATACCCAATTATGCCCCATCCTGTAAGCATTTGTGAATAAAACTTTGTTAAACCAAACCAGTTATGACATAAAAAAGCAAAAATAAGCCTTACTTCATATTGAAACTATTACCTGAAATCCATTGATAATGAAAGTTTTTTTCCGAATTCTGATAAATTACAAATTACACTTATTTACTTTAATTCATTAAATACAGATGTCCATTACATCATTATAAACTATCCTGTCCTTTTCTATGAAGAATTTAAACAGATGTAAGCAATGCTTGAACTTCAGAGATATATCACATAGGAATTAACATAGAGCGAGATAGGACGCTGCTGTCATAATTAGAAATGATTAATTAAAATAATAATCCGTATTTTTTTGAAAAATAAATCTGATTTTGCAGTCTATGTATAGTTTAAATATTTCACGAAAATAACATTTACTAAGAAGTAAGAGTTATTAATGATCCGAGAAGAACTTTCAAAAAGACATTTCCAAGGAATTATTTAAAATGATGGTTCACGAAAAGAACAAACAAAGTAAGCTAAGATCTTTAGGCGATAATAGCTGACAAATATAGTTAAACTAAAATGGAATCGTGAAGCAAATCTTATAGAATTGGGATCGAGAAAAACAGATCTCAATACAGAAATGACAAATGTCCTGCATTAAGCAAATTAGATAAAAACAAGCTAATACAGCAAAACATAAAGGATTAGTAGCAAAAATCAAATCAATATTCTAAACGTTAGTGTGAAAACAAAACTAAATAAGAAGATAGAAATAGAAATAAAGGAAAGTACTTTTCAATCAACATTAAAGTTAAAATATCAGAAGACAGTGGTTGTATCCTACTAGGATAATTCTCCCTCTTACATCTAGTGTAACACAAGTCGGCCTCTGTACGCTATCCGTGATTCTATGAACTACATCTCCTTGATGATTGAATATTATAACAACATTCAGATCGTGATCTGATATAATAAAGTTACCAGCACCATCTATACAGAATGACCAAGGAGTCTTCAAATGTTTGGAAATAGAAGTGAGGACAGGACTCTGTACCTGAGTTAGGTCATGTCCGAAGGAATAGAGGAAAGGTTTGGTGTAACTCAGTACATAAATGAACTCGCTGGTTAGTTTTATGTCATTAGGAGACTTCAGTATTCCTTGTCCAAACTGAGATTTGAATTTGAAATATTTTGAGAATATTTGAACTCTATTATTATAACAGTCACAAACAAATATTTCTCCATTAGACTGGTCGATAGTAATGCCATGTGGATTATTAAACTGACCTTCTCCATTCCCTGGAGTTCCTATCTGTTGGAGAAAAGTGTTATTCAAATCGTAAACTAACAAACAACCACCCGTGTACTGAGATACGAATACTTTATTTTGGTAGAAATCAATGCAAACAGGTTGTTGCATCTTACCAGCTCCATCCCTATCTCCAAACTTGTACAAATATTTTCCATATTTATCGAATACTTGAACTCTGTGGTTAAGCTCCTCTGCTACGAAAATATTACCAGTTAGGTAGTGTACTGATACTCCATTAGGATAAGATAACTGTCCTTCCTCACTACCTGATGTTGTTCCTATACTGAGTACAGAAGACACTCTTCCCTCATACTCTACTACAGGGACAGGGAGACGAGATGCTAGTCTAGTCGAGTCAGCAACAGTCACTCTACCAAAAGTACCAGCTAAACGCAATACTGTCTCATCAAACTCAACACTGACACGCTTACAATCGAACTCAGATTTAAACTTGTCATCTTCTCCTGTTAAATGTGGGATAATTTCGGTTGATTTGGAATTTTCTTTGGCAAACTTCAGCCCTGCTTCAATTTCTGTTTGAGATTGTTTGTATTTATCTCTATCTCTCTTATAAGTGTCTAGAATCTGTTCCAACTCAATCACAAGTTCTCTCTCCCTCTCTCTCAAGCGATCGATCAGTTCACGGAAACGAGTTTCTATCTCACGTTTTGCCTCAGAGATTTCATTTTCAAAACTTAATATTTCAGGTGGAGCTACTATAGCCGTTGCCATAACGAAATTGCTAATAAATAATTTAAAAAATCGGTCGGAAGACCGATACATAAAATGTTAATATCGGAATTCATCGAGGAATACTCATCTAGAGCATTCTAAGTGTGAAATTTGGAATTACATATTAAAATACTCTAAATTAGTGGTTGAGGTCCTACTTACATCGTTAAACAAAGCTTATGAATATATACTTAGAAAAAATGGAAGCGAGGAGATTTTTCGAAAAAATGTTTTGACAGTGTACATACATACTACATACAACGAGTATAATATAAGACTTGTTCTACTTAATACCGCAAAGTGTTTACAAGTAAGCTTTCTTAGCGCAATGGAATTATATCTCTTTCAGATACAGATAACCTTCTACTGTAGACTGACACGGAATAAAATAGAATGGATATTCTCAGAAAATACAGTTGAATATTGTTAATATCACACAGACAATACGAATACGCAGATATTTTATCTCCTACTGTTGAGAACACTTGAATATAACTCCAGTTAGTACGAATTCTGGATAATATGGACAATTTCGACCGTCCCTTAGTACGTTCTCGGATAATAAGTTCTTCAGTTTAGTATGTACTCATTTTTCTCAACCAAAATCCATCTGAAATATAGATTTCTATGTAGTACAAACTCGGTTAGTACCGCATATGTACTCATGGATAGTACGTACTAATAATTTCTTCCCGAAAGTATTATCCGGCTCCATACTCTGATAGATAGCATGCCGCAAAGATGTAAGGCTGTAATTCAAGCAAGGCAGGGTTGTTTTGATTTAAATCAAATGATTTAAATCACTTAAAAAAATCAAAATCCTGTTATTTGATTTTTTTGGAATATATTTCCTTTTAGAAATTTCTTCAATGTTTCTTATTTGATAAAAGTGTGATGGCTTTTGTACATTAAAAAGTTAGGAATAGATTAGGTATAGCTAAAGCAGGAAAATTAGTATTTATATACAAGCTGCTGAATACTCATAAATAATTTCTTCTAGTTCTACGTACATTAATACATACTCTAATTTTTTCGCTTTCTTCATTAATATTTATTCTAATTTTTCGTTTTCTTTCATTAAAACATTCTATTATACGTAGATAATGTTAAATTTATTCTAGAATTCTACTTGATTATGAGTAGATTAAAATAAACAGAAGACTAAATGAATTCATAGATAAAAATATATAAAAATCTAATTTAAATAAAAAAATCTGATTTAAATCAAATAAATCTGATTTAAATCAAATAAATCATGATTTTGATTTTTTTAAAAGAATCATGATTTTTTTCCAACCCTGCGGCGGCGGCGCGGAGTGAGTGAGTTGTACATATACATTCCATCTTCATCGAATACTTGAACTCTGTGGTTACTTTGATCTGCTACGAAAATATCATCAGTTTGGTAGTAGTGCACTGATACTCCAGAAGGATAAGAGAACTGTCCTTCTTCACTACCTGATGTTCCTCCCACAAAGAGTACAGGAGACAATTTTCCCTCATACTCTACTACAGGGAGACGAGATGCTAGTCTAGTCGAGTCAGTAACAGTCACTCTACCAATAGTACCAGCTAAACGCAATACTGTCTCATCAAACTCAACACTGACACGCTTACAATCGAACTCCGATTTAAATTTTTCACGTTTTTCGGTGAATTTTTGGATGATTGACTCTGTGAATTCGTTAAGATCGTTTGATTTGAAATTATCTTTGGTAAACTTCAACCCTGCTTCAAGTTCTGTTAGAGATTGTTTGTGTTTATCTCTTTCTCTCTTATAAGTGTCTAGAATCTCTTCCAACTCAATCACAAGTTCTCTCTCCCTCTCTCTCAAGCGATTGATCAGTTCACGGAAACGAATTTCTATCTCACGTTTTGCTTCAGAGATTTCATTTTCAAAATTTAATATTTCAGGTGGAGCTACTATAGCCGTTGCCATAACGAAATTGCTAAGAATTAAACAAAAAATTAAACTAATGAACTCAGCAGGAGAATTCCTAGTGTTAGCAGAAACTAAAATTATATTTCAAAATTAACAACTCAGGCTTAGCAGTTGATAGTGTAGTTAGTTCTTAATTAACCTTTAATGTAGAAGACTAATTGCGGACAATTCACACAGCAATGAATGAGTTCAACTCCAATCCGAATGACCAACAAAAATATGCAGAAATAAAAGCTAGCTAAAATGCACACACTTTTCTTTTGTCAAGGCAGGGTTATCATAAAGGGACGTGACGCCGACATGGAAACAGCAGACACAGAGGTTTCTATGAATTCCGTCCAACCTGTGTATTGGAATAAATCACTACTTTGAAACCTGAGTTGGACACATTCAGGAAGTTGGGAGATGGGTACACGGCGGGGTGTCATGTGTTTATAAAGGAGATAAAACACATTCATTGACTCGTCGGACAACAGTCCACACAGAAACCTTACGATCATGCGGAACTGAGAGAACACGTCGTTCGTATGCACAATGAATCTCACCGACAGACACTGGTCGTGCCATTTCTACGAAGCCAGATGGCGCCAATGAACTCTTGAATGTTCAAATGAGCGAATTACCACACCTTCGTTAAGTGACACATATTCGTGCACCAGACCCAGACAGTGGCTAGTCATTTTCACACTTCAAATTTGCAGTGGCACCTTTTTGTCGGAGATCATCTCCCTCATGGTCACGCCCTGGAACTTGATAGAACCGATCTCGTGCAGACATTCCACAACGCCGCTATCCAGCTCACAGATTTCGTTCACATGCGTCAGCTCATCGAATCCCATTCGGTCCAGCTGTCGCCGTATCAGGTACAGAGTTAGCTCGTAGTAGAGTTGTGTCAGTGTGTGGATGCGAGCACCGTTATCACTTTTGAGCAGGGCAGCGAACAGGGACGCGTTCACTGGTATTAGAGACAGCTGTTTCATCTCATCGTACCGATTGAGGAGACCAGTGCACCGCTCGAACAGGGAAGTGTCTTCAAATTGCTTCTCGAAGTACAGGTCCCTCTGTGCAGGAGAGAACCCCAACACCTGGAAGAAGGTAGAGCTGTTGAAGTGGTGTGAAGTCGACACATCTGTCCAGGCGCAGTAGGATGAAGGACCGTGCCAGAGTCTGACTGGTTAGGAGGAAGAGAAGCACAGTGCACAGAGGGGACCATGGATGGATGAGAGGGCGAAAAGTGTAGTGGGACGGGTAAAAAAACTTAATTTTGGTGCCGTAGCGAAAGTGCGTTATAGCACGACGCCCCTGGAGCACTGGAATGCTCAGAATGAATTCCAGTCCACACAGACATTCAGTGTATAATTCTATTCATTCATTTAAGGTGTACAATAAGGCAGGGGAAGCAAAAAAGTGTAAAAAAAGTGTAGAGTGACGGGTAAAAAAAATAATTTCGGGGCCGAGTTTTAGCACGACGCCCCTGGAGCAATGGAATGTTCAGAATGAATTCTAGTCTACACAGACATCCAGTGTATAATTCTGATGGGTATACAGTAGAACTCGGTTATACTAATCTGTGTGGCAGCAGCATTGAAGAGCAATACCCTAGCCCTCCCTCTAACATACCTGCACCTGCCATGTCTAGCATCAGGTACTTAGCGTGAGATTGTGTTTCTACGTCTGTACATTATCAATGTCTAGCTTGATGACATTCCTAGCGTGCTGGAGTGTCTCCATGTGCTCTCCTCTAGACAGCTCCATTCGCACCAGCAAGGTCTCGAACTCAGAAGTAGTCCTCTCTCTGCACACTGAATGGTGTCCTAGAGCCATTCCTGCGAAAACTAACGCGTTTCTTTCCAGCAAGATTTCAGCAGTGAGCATATACTCTCACAGAGCTGATGCCGGATGAGCTGGTCTGAACTATCGATTAACTCTGACTTGGCTACAGAGTACACTGACCTGAGTAGCAGTCAGCCCTCTGACATCCCGAGTAGCTTCCCTCTTCTCCCTTTCCCGCCATGTCCGCCAGAGTGTCCGTGGAGCTCCGATGTGTTTGGAGCTGATCAGTCCTCCCGCGAGCTCTGCCAGTCTCCTCGGACTTCAGACTCAGCTTGCTGGTGCAGCTTTGTCTGTCTCGCGTGCGGAGAGACTCAGCTCCTTCCTGGCCTCGCAGTGCAGTCCTACGCCACCCACGACGCAAGGCCTGACTGTCCTGGCTGAGTCCGCTTCTAGGAAGACTCTCTGAGCTGTGCTGGCAGACGGGTGAGAGGAGCTACAGGAGGGAGAGGAGACCGCTGCTCCAACTCGACTCGAACAGTTCAGCAGGAGAGCTCCTGTGGATGAGTGGGCGGGACAGTTCCAGACAGATGTGAATGGAAGAGTGGACATATCTCGTAGCCTCCTTTTCCACGTGTGGGGTCTGCCTGGTAAGAAGAGCAACCACTTGACAAGTCTGAAGTTGGCACTGGCGGCAGAGCGACTGTGTGTGACCCGAGTTTGAAGCTGTGGACACACTGGATGGGGACCAATACCTCTGACTTCAATCAAAAATTGTCTCAGAATTATAAAAGTCGAATCAGGTCCAACTTGAGAATAGAGTCAAATCTAAATTGTATACAAAGCCGAATGAATACAAATTCATGGGAATATTAATACAAATTAGAAACCATTTTGTTGTTCATAATAATTGAAAGTTCAAGAATCACATTTCTATCTTCTTCAGCTGTATTCTTTTTATCGTACATTTCACAACTAAACTGTATAAAGTTAAACTCTAAACATTGAATTTGAAAAGTAAATCTTATTATAATTGAGATCGAGAATAAGAAAACTAAATACAGGAACGACTAATGTCCTGCATTAAGTAAATTAGAAAGATCAAACTAAATGCAGCAAAACATATAGGATTAATAGTAAAATATGAAATCAGTTATTCTAAACGTTAGTGTGAAAACAAAACTAAATAAAAATATTGAAATTGAAATAAAGGAAAAGTATCTCAAACAACATTCAATCAGTGTCAAAATATCAGAAGACGATGGTCACTGCACACAAGGATAATACTCCCTCTTGCATCTAGTGTGACACAAGCCGGTGCGAATACGCTATCCGTAATTATATGAACTACATCTCCTTCATGATTGAATATTATAACAACATTCTGATCGTAATCTGATATAATAAAGTTACCAGCACCATCTATACAGAATGACCAAGGATATTTCAAATGTTTGGAAATAGAAGTGAGGACAGGACTCTGTATCTGAGTTAGGTCATGTCTGAATGAATAGAGGAAAGGTTTGTTGTAACTAAGTACATAAATGAACTCGCTGGTTAGTTTTATGTCAGTAGGAGACTTCAGTATTCCTTGTCCGAACTGAGAATTGAATTGGAAATCTTTTGAGAATATTTGAATTCTATTGTTTCTATGGTCACATACAAATATTTCTCCATTAGACTGATTGATAGTAATGCCATATGGATTATTAAACTGACCTTCATTCCCTGGAGTTCCTATCTGTTGGAGAAAAGTGCCATTCAAATCGTAAACTAACAAACAACCACCCGCGCTCTGAGATACGAATACTTTATTTTGGTAGAAATCAATACAAAGAGGATGTTTCATCTTACCAGCTCCATTTATATCTCCAAACTTGTATAAATACTTTCCATCTTTATCGAACACTTGAACTCTGTTGTTACCTTGATCTGCTACGAAAATATTACCAGTTAGGTAGTGTACTGATACTCCAAAAGGTTCGGAGAACTGTCCTTCCTCAAAACCTGATATTCCTCCTATACTGAGTACAGAATACACTTTTCCCTCATACTTTACTACAGGGAGACGAGATGCTAGTCTAGTCGAGTCAGTAACAGTCACTCTACCAATAGTACCAGCTAAACGCAATACTGTCTCATCAAACTCAACACTGACACACTTACAATCGAACTCAGATTTAAACTTTTCACATTTTTCTGTTAATTGTTGGATAATCGAACCGCTCAATTCGTTAAGATCGTTGGATTGGAAATTTTCTTTGGCAAACTTCAACCCTGCTTCAAGTTCTGTTAGAGATTGTTTGTGTTTATCTCTTTCTCTCTTATAAGTGTCTAGAATCTGTTCCAACTCAATCACGAGTTCTCTCTCCCTCTCTCTCAAGCGATTGATCAGTTCACGGAAACGAGTTTCTATCTCAAGTTTTGCTTCAGAGATTTCATTTTCAAAACTTAATATTTCAGGTGGAGCTACTATAGCCGTTGCCATAGCACAAATTGCTAAGAAAGAATTGACAAAAATTAAAATCAAAATTAAACTGAACTCAAAGAATTCCTACCAATGTTCCCTCTAATATCCTGGACGCGACTTATGAAAGGGTGTGCATTAGAAAATCTGTTCCCCCAACACTTCAAAGCATACTTCCTGTGGGGGGCGGAAGTTAGGTATAAATCGGTTACATTTTACCCTAAAATTATCATTGTTCAAGCTTTGAGCTAAATGCTCTAACAAAGATCTCATTTTGTCAGATATACAAGTATTACTTTTCATTAGCTCTATAAGAGAAATGTTCTGCTCGAAGACAATTGATGATTACCAGAAGTTGTGGCCAAATATCGAAGTAAAGAAAGCTTTACTGATCGAATTTCGGGAAATTGAGGCCACTGTACTATCCTGGAAGGCGTTATAAAAGTAGTGGCTTCAAGCGACATTTTGAGACTGTAAGGGAACGGTGAACACTGTTCATCCTGTACTCTAACACATGATAGACAAGATTGGCACTAAGAGACTGAGAGCCCAGTCTGAAGCAAAGTTTCAGCGAGAAAAGGAATCGAAACAAGGTTTGCTATTGCAAGGCTGGATTCGGTTAACCGCCGTCAATGACGGTTAACGGTTAAGAAAATTTTGAATCGGTTGGGGGATCTGCTTTATTTTCTAAATATTAAGACTAATTTCATTGCTTTTCGATGGAGATTCATGAATATTAGTTCTAAAATTTTGTTATTACAATATTATTTCTATTTTTCTAACCAAATAGTATATTTCGAGACATTGCTTCGAATAAGCGCCCGGGCGCTTATTTATTTCGTGCACCCTTTAGACCGGGCGCTTATTCAAACCGGCGCTTATTCAAGCCCCGGCGCTTATTTTTTTCATTCGCTATTTTGACCCGGCGCTCTTTTCTTTGTTTACTACATTGACTGGCACTTTTATTTTTACCACAACTGAGAATGCTAGTTCTATTAAAAAGGGATAATGTAATGTTTCAAAGAGCACTTGTATCTATACTACTACTTGTATCTATGCTACTACTTGTATCTATGCTACTAAAAAATAAGAAGTTATAATTAGAAATAAAGAAAAAAGGAATCAGTGTTAAAGTATCAGAAGACTTACAACGCAATCTCAAAATAAGAACCGATCCCTGTGTACGCGAAATTTCTTTAGAGAAAGCGAATCAGTCAAGTATCGTTCGAGAAGGTCAATACATCCTAAAATCCCTCTCAACGAGTCTTTGGGACAAACTAACACAGAGCCATGAAGCGGCCTTTGTTAATGAATTCTCGCTGCAAGGCGAACGAGTATAATATAAGACTTGTTCTACATAATACCGCAAAGTGTTTACAAGTGAGCCTTCTTAGTCGCAATGGAATTATATCTCTTTCAGATACAGATAACCTTCTAGACTGACATGTAATAATAAAATAGAATGGATATTCTAATAAAATACAGTTGAATATTGTTAATATCACACAGACAATACGAATACGCAGATATTTTATCTCCTACTGTTGAGAACACTTGAATATAACTCCAGTTAGTACGAATTCTGGATAATATGGACAATTTCGACCGTCCCTTAGTACGTTCTCGGAAAATAGGTTCTTCGGTTTAGTATGTACTCATTTTTCTCAACCAAAATCCATCTGAAATATAGATTTCTATGTAGTACAAACTCGGTTAGTACCGCATATGTACTCATGGATAGTACGTACTAATAATTTCTTCCCGAAAGTATTATCAGGCTCCATACTCTGATAGATAGCATGCCGCAAAGATGTAAGGCTGTAATTCAAGCAAGGGGAGGTTCTACTAAATACTAATGACAATTTATTCGATTATGATAAAGAATCACTGTCAAAAGTAATCAGGGACTTAAAAATTTTGAGTAAATTCTTTTTGACCGGCACTGTAGATGTTATATGTTAATTAGAAATAATCTATTGTTTGAATTTAAAATAGCATTTATAATATTCCAACTCAAGAACTGGAATGAAAAGGACCGAATGGAAGTAATAAAAAGATAAAAGACCTCTTAAAACAAATCAAAATTGTCCTAAGTAAATTTGTTGTAAAAATAAACAAAAAGTTGCAATGTTGTAAAAGTGATTCTTCCGGCATTTAGGATCGAAATATATAAAATCGACGCAGAAACGATTAACCGCTCTAAACGGCATTCAGGAAACTAGAAAGAAGAATGTGAAAAGCAAAACATACAAATGAATTAATCAAAAAGCAGAAAATCGATAGTCACGTTAGTTTGAAAAATTATCCAGCATTACCAAGTACAAATATAAACAAACAAGAAAATATTCCAAATAACATTTAATCAGTGCTAAAATATCAGAAGACGGTGGTTTTCGCCTACTATGATAATTCTCCCTCTTGCATCTAGTGTGACACCCATCGGTTTCCGTACGCTACCCGTGATTCTATGAACTACATCTCCTTGATGATTGAATATTATAACAACATTCTGTTTGTAATCTGATATAATAAAGTTACCAGCACCATCTATAAAAAATGAACAAGGATAGCTCAAATGTTTGGTAATAGAAGTGAGGACAGGACTCTGTATCTGAGTTAGGTCATGTTCGAAGGAATAAAGGAAAGGTTTAGTGTTACTCAGTACATAAATGAACTCGCTAGTTAGTTTTATGTCAGTAGGAGACTCCAGTATTCCTTTTCCAAACTGAGACTTGAATTGGAAATCTTTTGAGAATATTTGAACTCTATTATTACCACGGTCACATACAAATATTTCTCCATTAGACTGATTGATAGTAATGCCATATGGATTATTAAACTGACTTTCTCCATTCCCTGGAGTTCCTATCTGTTGGAGAAAAGTTCCATTCAAATCGTAAACTAACAAACAACCACCCGTGTACTGAGATACGAATACTTTATTTTGATAGAAATCAACACGAACAGGATTTTTCATCTTACCAGCTCCATCTCTATCTCCAAATTTGTACATATACATTCCATCTTCATCGAATACTTGAACTCTGTGGTTACTTTGATCTGCTACGAAAATATCATCAGTTTGGTAGTAGTGCACTGATACTCCAGAAGGATAAGAGAACTGTCCTTCTTCACTACCTGATGTTCCTCCCACAAAGAGTACAGGAGACAATTTTCCCTCATACTCTACTACAGGGAGACGAGATGCTAGTCTAGTCGAGTCAGTAACAGTCACTCTACCAATAGTACCAGCTAAACGCAATACTGTCTCATCAAACTCAACACTGACACGCTTACAATCGAACTCCGATTTAAATTTTTCACGTTTTTCGGTGAATTTTTGGATGATTGACTCTGTGAATTCGTTAAGATCGTTTGATTTGAAATTATCTTTGGCAAACTTCAACCCTGCTTCAAGTTCTGTTAGAGATTGTTTGTGTTTATCTCTTTCTCTCTTATAAGTGTCTAGAATCTGTTCCAACTCAATCACAAGTTCTCTCTCCCTCTCTCTCAAGCGATTGATCAGTTCACAGAAACGAATTTCTATCTCACGTTTTGCTTTAGAGATTTCATTTTCAAAATTTAATATTTCAGGTGAAACTACTATAGCCGTTGCCATAACGAAATTGCTAAGAATTAAACAAAAAATTAAACTAATGAACTCAGCAGGAGAATTCCTCTGTTAGCAGTAACTAAAATTATATTTCAAAATTAACAACTTAGGCTTAGCAGTTGATAGTGTAGTTAGTTATTAATTAACCTTAAATGTGGAAGACTAATTGTGGACAATTCACACAGAAATGAATTCATCTCCAATCCGAATGGCCAACAAAATATGCAGAAATAAAAGTTAGCTAAAATGCACACTTTTCTTTTGTCAAGGCAGGGATAAAGGGTCGTGACGCAGACATGGGAATAGCAGACACAGAGGTTTCTGTGAATTCCGTTCAACCTGTGTATTGGAATAAATCACTACTTTGAAACCTGAGTTGGACACATTCAGGAAGTTGGGAGATGGGTACACGGCGGGGTGTCATGTGTTTATAAATGAGATAAAACACATTCATTGACTCGTCGGACAACAGTCCACACAGAAACCTTACGATCATGCGGAACTGAGAGAACACGTCGTACGTATGCACAATGAATCTCACGGACAGACACTGGTCGTGCCATTTCTACGAAGCCAGATGGCGCCAATGAACTCTTGAATGTTCAAATGAGCGAATTACCACACCTTCGTTAAGTCACACATATTCTCCTCTCTCACATATTCGTGCACCAGACCCAGACAGTGGCTAGTCATTTTCACACTTCAAATTTGCAGTGGCACCTTTTTGTCGGAGATCATCTCCCTCATGGTCACGCCCTGGAACGCGATAGAACCGATCTCGTGCAGACATTCCACAACGCCGCTATCAGCTCACAGATTTCGTTCACTTGCGTCAGCTAATCGAATCCCATTCGGTCCAGCTGTCGCCGTATCAGGTACAGAGTTAGCTCGTAGTAGAGTTGTGTCAGTGTGTGGATGCGAGTACCATCATCACTTTTGAGCAGGGCAGCGAACAGGGACGCGTTCACTGGAATCAGAGACAGCTGTTTCATCTCATCGTACCGATTGAGGAGACCAGTGCACCGCTCGAACAAGGAAGTGTCTTCAAATTGCTTCTCGAAGTACAGGTCCCTCTGTGCAGGAGAGAACCCCAACACCTGGAAGAAGGTAGAGCTGTTGAAGTGGTGTGAAGTCGACACACCTGTCCAGGCGCAGTAGGATGAAGGACCGTGCCAGAGTCTGACTGGTTAGGAGGAAGAGAAACAGAGCACAGAGGAGACCATGGATGGATGAAAGGGCGAAAAGTGTAGTGGGACGGGTAAAAAAACTTAATTTTGGTGCCGTAGCGAAACTGCGTTATAGCACGACGCCCCTGGAGCACTGGAATGCTCAGAATGAATTCCAGTCCACACAGACATTCAGTGTATAATTCTATTCATTCATTTAAGGTGTACAATAAGGCAGGGGAAGCAAAAAAGTGTAAAAAAAGTGTAGAGTGACGGGTAAAAAAACTAATTTCGGGGCCGAGTTTTAGCACGACGCCCCTGGAGCAATGGAATTCTTCAGAATGAATTCCAGTCTACACAGACATCCAGTGTATAATTCTGATGGCTATACAGTATAACTCGGTTATACTAATCTGTGTGGCAGCAGCATTGAAGAGCAGTACCCTAGCTCCTCACTCTAACATACCTGCACCTGCCATGTTTAGCATCAGGTACTTAGCGTGAGATTGTGTTTCTACGCCTGTACATTACCAATGTCTAGCTTGATGACATTCCTAGCGTGCTGGAGTGTCTCCAAGTGCTCTCCTCTAGACAGCTCCAATCGCACCAGCAAGATCTCGAACTCAGAATTAGTCCTCTCTCTGCCCACTGAATGGTGTCCTAGAGCCATTCCTGCGAAAACTAACGCGTTTCTTTCCAGCAAGATTTCAGCAGTGAGCATGGATACCCTCACAGAGCTGATGGCGGATGAGCTGGTCTGAACTATGGATTAACTCTGACTTGGCTACAGAGTACACTGACCTGAGTAGCAGTCAGCCTCTGACATCCGAGTAGCTTCCCTCTTCTCCCTTTCCCGCCATGTCCGCTAGAGTGTCCGTGGAGCTCCGATGTGTTTGGAGCTGATCAGTCCTCTCGCGAGCTCTGCCAGTCTCCTCGGACTTCAGACTCAGCTTGCTGGTGCAGCTTTGTCTGTCTCGCGTGCGGAGAGACTCAGCTCCTTCCTGGCCTCGCAGTGCAGTCCTACGCCACCCACGACGCAAGGCCTGACTGTCCTGGCTGAGTCCGCTTCTAGGAAGACTCTCTGAGCTGTGCTGGCAGACGGGTGAGAGGAGCTGCAGGAGGGAGAGGAGACCGCTGCTCCAACTCGACTCGAACAGTTCAGCAGGACGAGCTCCTGTGGATGAGTGGGCGGGACAGTTCCAGACAGATGTGAATGGAAGAGCGGACATATCTCGTAGCCTCCTCTTCCACGTGTGGGGTCTGGCCTGGTCAGAGGAGCGACCACTTGACAGGTCTGAAGTTGGCACTAGAGGCAGAGCTCCGCGTGCACTGTGACCTGAGTGTGAAGCTGTGGACACACTGGGTGTGGACTAACACCTTATAAAAGTCGAGAAGAATTATATCAAGAATTATAAAGTCGTATCAGGTCCAATTTGAGATTTGAGTCAAATCTAAATTATATACAAACTCGAATGAATACAAATTCATAGGAATATTAATTCAAATTAGAAACCATTATGTTGTTCATAATAATTGAAAGTTCATGAATCACATTTCTACCTTCCTCAGGTGTAAGTGGGTGACTAAATTGGCCTTCTCCATTCCCTACGAGGCGCATCACCATTGGCTCGAGCCCAGCAGGAAAAGTAGGACGACGAGTACGAGGTAGCAACCATGGAGAGTGGAGGATCCTTGCTCCAGCCCAGAGAGAGGAGGTCCTCGAGCAGTTGCTGGGGAAATATAAGTATGGATACCCATCCACTGGGAGTCTGAAATCTCGAGACAGCTGGAGGAGAATTCGTCAGCTGATCCCCTAATTTGCAGACCCAGTAAGTCACCGTGGTCCAGTGACGAATTTTAGTAAGAAAGCGTGACGGAACCTTAAGATTTGCGGTCGATTACCGCAGACTAAACGCGGTGACGAAAAGAGATGAATACAGCTTACCAATCCTCAAGCAATTTTCGAATGTCTGGCAGATGATACTTCTCAAAATTGGACATCTCAGCATACTGGTCCATTCCAATTCAGCCTGAGGACATCGAGAAGACAGCATTCCACACTCCAAGGGGCTTATATGAGATTAATGTCATGCCGTTTGGTCTGTGCAATATAATAAAGTTACCAGCACCATCTATACAGAATGACCAAGGATACTTCAAATGTTTGGAAATAGAAGTGAGGACAGGACTCTGTATCGGAGTTAGGTCATGTCTGAATGAATAGAGGAAAGGTTTGGTGCTACTCAGTACATAAATGAACTCGCTGGTTAGTTTTATGTCAGTAGGATATTTCAGTATTTCTTGTCCGAACTGAGACTTGAATTGGAAATCTTTTGAGAATACTTGAACTCTACTATTGCCTCTGTCACATACAAATATTTCTCCATTAGACTGATTTATAGCAATGCCATATGGATTATTAAACTGACTTTCTCCATTCCCTGGAGTTCCTATCTGTTGGAGAAAAGTGCCATTCAAATCGTAAACTAACAAACAACCACCCGCGTACTGAGATACGAATACTTTGTTTTGGTAGAAATCAATACAAACTGGATCATTCATCTTACCAGCTCCATCTCTATCTCCAAACTTGTACAAATACTTTCCAACTTTATCGAATACTTGAACTCTGTTGTTACTTGAATCTGCTACGAAAATATTACCAGTTAAGTAGTGTACTGATACTCCATAAGGACAAGAGAACTGTCCTTCCTTTCCACCTGATGTTCCTCTTATACTGAGTAGAGGAGACACTCTTCCCTCATACTCTACTACAGGGAGACGAGATGCTAGTCTAGTCGAGTCAGTAACAGTCACTCTACCAATAGTACCAGCTAAACGCAATACTGTCTCATCAAATTCAACACTGACACGCTTACAATCGAACTCAGATTTAAACCTTTCGTGTTTAGCTGTTAATTGTTGGATAATCGAATCGCTCAATTCGTTAAGATCGTTCGATTTGAAATTTTCTTTGGCAAACTTCAACCCTGCTTCAAGTTCTGTTAGAGATTGTTTGTGTTTCTCTCTTTCTCTCTTATAAGTGTCTAGAATCTGTTCCAACTCAATCACAAGTTCTCTCTCCCTCTCTCTCAAGCGATTGATCAGTTCACGGAAACGAGTTTCTATCTCACGTTTTGCCTCGGAGATCTGATTTTTAAAATTTAATATTTCAGGTGGAGCTACTATAGCCGTTGCCATAAAGGAATTGCTAAGAAAGAATAAGACATAAAATTAAACTAATGAACTCAGGAGAATTCCTACGTTAGCAGAAACTAAAATTACATTTAAAAATTAACAACTTAGGCTTAGCAGTTGATAGTGTAGATAGTTCTTAATTAACATTTAATGTGGAAGAATAATTGTGGACAATTCACACAGAAATGAGTTCAACTCCATTCCGAATGACCAACAAAAATATGCAGAAATAAAAGCTAGCAAAAATGCACACACTTTCCTTTTGTCAAGGCAGAAACATTCTTCTTTATGAAAGCGACATGCCTGAAGGCTGGGAAAGTGATTGATATTTAGTAAGTTTTATTGAGTTAGCATGAAATAATATGGAAGTAGTTCTCGTGTCTAAGTTTATCTGATAGTAAGTATACAGTAGAACTCAGATAAGACGTACCCCTTCGGGAAGGAATTATTATTACGTACTATCCGTAAGCACGTACTATCCGAGTTTGTACTAAATAGAAATCTATATTATAGATTGATTTTGGTTCAGAGAAATGAGTACGTATTAAACCCAAGAACGCACTATCTGAGTACGTACTAACCGAGTTCTACCGTATCAGCAAACTAAGAAAGGAACAATCTTGTATATTCCCTCTACTTCTCAAGTAAACTAACAACTTCAGAGCGATATTAGCTGAACAAAAAAGTTCAACCAAAGCAATAGCAATCGATCAGTAAATCTTAATAGAAATGGGATCGAGAATCTCAATAGAGTAACTATTAATATCTGCATTAAGTAAATTAGATAATATTAACTAAATGGAGCAAACATAAAGGATAACAATAAAATCTCAAATCAGTATTCTAAACGGGGGCGCTGCATTAGTGCGAATTTGTAGAGTTGGCATTAGTTCTACTCGATTTATGGAGAGTTGGCATTAGTTCTACACGAGTTTTAGAGAGTTGGCATTAGTTCTACTCTACTTTTTAGAGAGTTGGCATTAGTTCTACTGAGTTTTAGAGAGTTGGCATTAGTTCTCGATTTTTTACAGGGTTGGCATTAGTTCCAGTTCTACTCTACTTTTGTGAGGGTTGTCATTAGTTCTACTCGCGTTTTGGAGGGTTGGCATTAGTTCTACTCTATTTTATAGAGAGTAGACATTCGTTAACGGAAATATGGTTGCGGAGAAAATAATCGCAGAAAGTGAAAGTAGGCATTTTAAGTTTGAAACAGTGTCAAATTGACCGTGAAAGTGGCATTTTAACTTTGTGAGGTTTGGAAGCATAACAATGAGTAAAAATCAAGAATTGATTATTTAGAACTAATGCCAACTCTCCCAAAATTCGAGTAGAACTAATAACAACCCTCTCAAAAGTAGAGTAGAACTAATGCCAACTCTCCAAATTCGCACTAATGCCAACTCTAGAAATTCGTACTAATGCAGGCACCTCTTCTAAACGTTAGTGTGGAAACAAAACTAAATAAGAAAGTATCTCAATCAACATTCAATCAGTGTTAAATATCAGAAGACGGTGATTGAATCCTACTATGATAATTCTCCCTCTTGCATCTAGTGTGACACCCATCGGTAACTGCACGCCATCCGTGATCCTATGAACTACATCTCCTTGATGATTGAATATTATAACAGCATTCTGAATGTAGTCTGATATAATTAAGTTACCAGCACCATCTATACAGAATGAACAAGGATCCTTCAAATGGTTGGAAATAGAAGTGAGGACAGGACTCTGTACCTGAGTTAGGTCATGTCTGAATGAATAGAGGAAATGTTTGGTGCTACTCAGTACATAAATGAACTCGCTAGTTAGTTTTATGTCAGTAGGAGACTTCAGTATTCCTTGTCCTAACTGAGACTTGAATTGGAAATCTTTTGAAAATATTTGAACTCCTTTATTCCTCCAGTCACATACAAATATTTCTCTGTTAGAATGATTGATGGTAATGCCATGTGGCTGGTTAAACTGACCTTCTCCATTCCCTGGAGTTCCTATCTGTTGGAGAAAAGTGCCAGTCAAATCGTAAACTAACAAACAACCACCAGTGTACTGAGAAACGAATACTTTGTTTTGGAAGAAATCAATACAAACTGGATCATTCATCTTACCAGCTCCATCTCTATCTCCAAACTTGTACAAATACTTTCCAACTTTATCGAATACTTGAACTCTGTTGTTACTTGAATCTGCTACGAAAATATTACCAGTTGGGTAGTGTACTGATACTCCATTAGGACAAGAGAACTGCCCTTCCTTACCACTTGATGTTCCTCCTATACTGAGTAGAGGAGACACTATTCCCTCATACTCTATTACAGGGAGACGAGATGCTAGTCTAGTCGAGCCAGTAACAGTCACTCTACCAATAGTACCAGCTAAACGCAATACTGTCTCATTAAATTCAACACTGACACGCTTACAATCGAACTCAGATTTAAATTTTTCACGTTTTTCGGTGAATATGTGGATGATTGACTCTGTAAATTCGTTAAGATCGTTTGATTTGAAATTATATTTGGCAAACTTCAACCCTGCTTCAAGTTCTGTTAGAGATTGTTTGTGTTTATCTCTTTCTCTCTTATAAGTGTCTAGAATCTGTTCCAACTCAATCACAAGTTCTCTCTCCCTCTCTCTCAAGCGATTGATCAGTTCACGGAAACGAGTTTCTATCTCACGTTTTGCTTCAGATATTTCATTTTCAAAACTTAATATTTCAGGTGGAACTACTAGAGCCGTTGCCATAACACAAATTGCTAAGAAAAATTGACAAAAATTAAACAAATGAACTCAAAGAATTCCTACCAATGTTCCCTCTAATATTCGGGGACTCGACTTATGAAAGGGTGTGCATCAGAAAATCTGTGCACTTAAACACTTCAAAGCATATTTCCTGTGGAGGGCGTAAGTTAGTTACATCGGTTACATTTTACCCTAAAATTATCATTGTTCAAACTTTGAGCTAAATCCTCTAACAAAGATCTCATTTTTTCAGATTTATTACTTTCCATTAGTTCTATATTTGAAATGTTCTGCTCGAAGACAATTGATGATTTCCAGAAGTTGTGACCGAATATCGAAGTAAAGAAAGCTTTACTGATCCAATTTCGGGAAATTGAGGCCACTGTACTATCCTGGAAGGCGTTATAAAAGTAGTGGCTTCAAGGGAGTTGTAAGGAAACGGCGAACACTGTTAATCTTGTCCTTCCACTCATGATAGACAAGATTGGCACTAAGAGACAGAGAGCTCAGTCAGAAGCAAAGATTCAGCGAGAAAAGGAATCGAAACAAGGTATGCTAATGTATCTGGAGAGACAAGCTTCTAGAGCATGGTCATCTAAGCAAGCATTGGCGAGGAAAGAATTACACACAAACAATGCTGCCATTAATCTGTGATGTGCTGAAGGACCACAAACTCGATTCTCTTAGGAAAGGTCCGTGATTTTCAAAGAATTCACGGATATTACTTTCAACAAGAACCCCTGTTAGTTGAGCAAGACTTGTGTGAAATAACATTCATCAGTATTGTTCCATTAATGATGGAACAGGGCCAGCGCCACTGGTCTAGTTGGTACAGTTTTAACCGGATCACTTTTCAAAAGTGGCCACAGGTTGGTCCTGTTAAACCAGACTCCTTTTTGAAAGTGGTCCGGTTGGTTCGGTAAAAACAAAAACACTTCTAAAACCGTACCGCCGACGCTTTGGACGAGGTGACGGTTGCTAACGCCACCAAGGAGTTATTTGAGAAGTATCGTATCCTCTGCCCAACTGCTGTGGATTGGAAGGGATGGGGCAAGCTGTATGACAGGTCAAGTCAATGGATTCTTGAATTCTGGCAGGGTATGCTAAGGGATACTCGTAGTGACAAGGGTATATAAGATAGTGTTATCCAGGTTCACTGTGTTTCACACCGTGTTGCACTAACTGATGTGTACTCACTTAGAGCTGACGATAGACAGTGTTAACCAGTTGTATCATGTGGCATATTAATTCTTCACAAGGTTAACCGTAACCAGGAAGGAGTACATGCAACTTCAGTCTACGTTCTCAAAACTCAAACTCCCCAATTCTCTCTTCGAGACCAGGTGGATCGGATGCTACCGATGTATTGCTATTCTTGATGACTTTGGCAATGCAAGTTCTACAACTCTCGAATTAATGCACCGCGAGTTGACCGCGTGATGGACTAGCATGAGATCATGGTGACAGTGTAAGTGAAAATGGTGATTCAGATTGGTTTGAGGAGAAACAAACAAAGAAGCAGAGGTTAAATGGTCTAGCACTGAAACATTGTTCTTATTTGAAAGCGACATGCCTGAAGGCTGGGAAAGTGATTTATATTTAGTTTTATTGAGTTAGCATGAAATAACATGGAAGTAGTTCTTGTGTCTAAGTTTATCTGATAGTAAGTATACAGTAGAACTCAGATAAGACCCCTTCGGGAAGGAATTATTATTACGTACTATCCGTAAGAACGTACTAGCCGAGTTTGTAGCACATAGAAATCTATATTATAGATTGATTTTGGTTCAGAGAAATGAGTACGCACTAAACCCAAGAGCGTATTATCTGAGTACGTACTAACCGAGTTCTACCGTATCAGCAAACTAAGAAAGGAACAATCTTGTATATTCCCTCTACTTCTCAAGTAAACTAACATCTTCAGAGGGATATTAGCTGAATAAAAAAAGTTCAATCAAAGCAATAGCAATCGATCGGTAAATCTTAATAGAAATGGGATCGAGAATCTCAATAGAGTAACTATTAATATCTGCATTAAGTAGATTAGATAATATTAACTAAATGGAGCAAACATAAAGAATAATAATAAAATATGAAATCAGTATTCTAAACGTTAGTGTGGAAACAAAACTAAATAAGATAAAAGTAGAATAAAGAAAAGTATCTCAAACAACATTCAATCAGAGTTAAAACATCAGAAGACGATGGTTGTATCCTACTAGGATAATTCTCCCTCTTGCATCTAGTGTGACACCCATCGGTTGCTGTAGGCCATACGTGATTCTATGAACTACATCTCCTTGATGATTGAATATTATAACAGCATTCTGATTATGATCTGATAAAATGAAGTTATCAGCACCATCTATACAGAATGACCAAGGATATTTCAAATGCTTGGAAATAGAAGTGAGGACAGGACTCTGTACCTGAGTTAGGTCATGTCTGAATGAATATAAGAAAGGTTTGGTGTAACTAAGTACATAAATGAACTCGCTGGTTAGTTTTATGTCAGTAGGATACTTCAGTATTCCTTGTCCGAACTGAGATTTGAATTGGAAATCTTTTGAGAATATTTGAACTCTATTATTGCTTCTGTCACATACAAATATTTCTCCATTAGACTGATTGATAGTAATGCCATGTGGGTTAATAAACTGACCTTCTCCATTCCCTGGAGTTCCTATCTGTTGGAGAAAAGTACCATTCAAATCGTAAACTAATAAACAACCACCTACGTTCTGAGATACGAATACTTTATTTTGATAGAAATCAATACAAAGAGGATTTTTCATCTTACCAGCTCCATCTCTATCTCCGAACTTGTACAAATACTTTCCATCTTTATCGAATACTTGAACTCTGTAGTTACTTAAATCTGCTACGAAAATATTACCAGTCAGGTAGTGTACTGATACTCCAGCAGGATGATAGAACTTTCCTTCCTTTCCACTTGATGTCACTCCTATACTGAGTACAGGAGCCACTTTTCCCTCATACTCTACTACAGGGAGACGAGATACTAGTCTAGTCGAGTCACTGACAGTCACTCTACCAATAGTACCAGCTAAACGCAATACTGTCTCATCAAACTCAACACTGACACGCTTACAATCGAACTCAGATTTAAACTTTTCACGTTTTTCTGTTAACTTTTTGATGATCGACTCTGTAAATTCGTTAAGGTCGTTTGATTTGAAATTTTCTTTGGCAAACTTCAACCCTGCTTCAAGTTCTGTTAGAAATTGTTTGTGTTTATCTCTTTCTCTCTTATAAGTGTCTAGAATCTGTTCCAACTCAATCACAAGTTCTCTCTCCCTCTCTCTCAAGCGATTGATCAGTTCACGGAAACGAGTTTCTATCTCACGTTTTGCTTCAGAGATTTCATTTTCAAAACTTAATATGTCAGATGGAGCTACTATAGCCGTTGCCATAACACAAATTCTAAACAGATGGTAATGAGTTAAATCGTTGGAGGATTTAAGAAATATGTCTATCCGATTCACGCTTATCTGAACCATTATAAATTATTCGGTTAATACTACTTGGATAAGACGTACTTTTTTTATCAAAATAAAATGAATCTTCGCATTAAGTGCAAAATTTTCTTTTTTCCTACCGAAGAAATCAACAATGCACAGTCAATTGCAATATTTCCCATTTAACGCAAACGAATATTCGTTAGGATGTAAATTCAATGGTTTACGAGATATTCGACAAATTACCAAATGTGACCAATATGATAAATTGTCTAATAATTCTCTAATAAAACGACCTGAAAATCACTAAATTTGACCCAAATATAACCTGTTGCGCAATCATTTGATGACTAATCTAAATTTTAACAACGGATATGGGTGCTTTGACACCATATTTATATATGCTGGTAATACATTCCTAAGCTCTATTGTGCTTTGTTAATGATTTAAGGCAGCTCATGTATTTCTTCAACCATCTTCTACTGCATCCCTAGTGCCAAATTCGCAAGTTACTCTGAGGCCTTATTATAGTAGGATATGAGTAGGCATTGCAGTTGATAGTGTAGATAAACATGTTATGTAGTAGAAGACCAATTGTGGACAATTCAGATGTCAATGAGTTCAACTCCAATCCGAACGGCTGAACAAAAATGTGCAATATATTAAAGCTAGCCTATACACTAGACACATAAAGTAAACAATTCTCAAAATTAAACTAGAAACTAGTTTTCAACTATTGATATGGGTGTAGATTTCAAATATCGCATTATAAATCTATATGAAGAATAGTTTGTTCATTCTTGGTTACAATACTCGTACATCACATATGTGACTAATTAT
Source organism: Aphrocallistes beatrix (assembly GCA_963281255.1). Taxonomy (NCBI): domain Eukaryota; kingdom Metazoa; phylum Porifera; class Hexactinellida; order Sceptrulophora; family Aphrocallistidae; genus Aphrocallistes; species Aphrocallistes beatrix. Next base: position 2,228,476 of record OY725490.1, read on the forward strand.
ACTAGTTTGAAACAATGTCAGAAACTATATTCCTCATTCAAACTAATAATATGCAAAACCGTTATAATCGAAGGGGTCCCAGGCACCCACAGGGCGACTCTGCGGATACGAAGTATTGCTAGCCGCAAAATCTCAAAATAATCTCGAGGATGTTTTCGATTAGGCAACAAGAACCGATACCTGCGTACGCGAAATTTATTTAGGAAAAGCGAATCAGTCAAATATCATTCTAGAAGGAAGTTACATCTTAAAATCCCTCGCATCGAATGTATGAGAGACAAACTAACACAGAGTCATGAAGCTCCATTGTTAATGAATTCTCGCTACAAGACGAACGAGTATAATATAAGGCTTTTCATTTGCACAGAGTTTACTCATCATGAATACCGAAATAATGTACCCTCTTTATTATTCGTTCTAGGTGTGACATGTACTATTTATAATTTAGTGTAAAAATAATGAACTCCCACAGTATACCAAATGCAATACAAATGTACACATGTCACTATCACACCTGTGTGTGCGAGACTCCATCTACACATCGACATGATTAGATTTCAAATCGGACTTAAATTCATAAAGTTATTAATTAACACTTAAGTACGTACGACACGGCGAATCCGCTGCTAAAGTAACAACTAAAAACAATCGCAAATCAAAAAGTAAATCTTGATAGAATTGGGATCGAGAATAACAAAACTAAATACAGAAACGACTAACGGCTATGGCTCCACTAAGTTCTGAGCTCAGACGAAAATGTCGACTCATCATGGAATTATTAAGTCATTGTCACCTTTTTTATAATTAGACATTTCAGTTATTCGACTATAACTCAACCATTTTGGTGATAGAAGGCTGAAATTTTAATAGCATGTGTATGTTTAATACTCCTCACATATGATGTAACTATCATAAAAAATAATGACACATCACTCTGTTATGACGTCATCATTCCGCATCAAAAATTGTAAAAATTGATAAATTTGGCGATTTTTCGAGCGATATCGATTATAACAGTAAGACAGACGTATTCAGAAATGTTATCTCCCATATCACTAAATAATGGCGACCACAGGCGCCCAAAGGCCGCCTCCAGCGGACACAAAGTGTCCGCCAACCGCGCAGCGCAAACAAGTGAAGGGCGCTTGTAATAATAAATATGGAAATACTATTCTAAATGTTAGTGTAAAAAAATACTAAATAAGAAGACATAGTACATCAGGGTATTATACAGCCTTCCAGAGATACGCTCCTAATCTAAAATTTCTAAAATTTCATACGCCTAAATTGCTAAATAACATTATAATGTTGGGTAAATTGGGTATTTTTCTGAATTTTTACGCTCCTAAACACATTGCGGCTTAAAATCATACGCCTAAAGGAGCGTCTCGCGCTCCTAGATAATTCCTTGTAGTACATACAAAGGGAAAGTACCTCAATCAACAATCAGTGTCAAAATATCAGAAGGTGGTTGTATCCTACTACGATAATTCTCCCTCTTGCATCTAGTGTGACACCTATCGGTTTCTGTACGCTATCCGTGATTCTATGAACTACATCTCCTTGATGATTGAAAATTATAACAGCATTCAGATCGTAATCTGATATAATAAAGTTACCAGCACCATCTATAAAAAATGACCAAGGAGTCTTCAAATGTTTGGAAATAGAAGTGAGGACAGGACTCTGTATCTGAGTTAGGTCATGTCTGAAAGAATAGAGGAAAGGTTTGGTGTAACTAAGTACATAAATGAACTCGCTAGTTAGTTTTATGTCAATAGGAAAATTCAGTATTCCTTGTCCGAACTGAGACTTGAATTGGAAATCTTTTGAGAATATTTGAACTCTATTATTATAACAGTCACATACAAATATTTCTCCATTAGACTGATTGACAGTAATGCCATATGGATCATTAAATTGACCTTCTCCATTCCCTGGAGTTCCTATCTGTTGGAGAAAAATGCCATTTAAATCGTAAACTAACAAACAACCACCAGTGTACTGAGATACGAATACTTTATTTTGGTGGAAATCAACACGAACAGGATGCTTCATCTTACCAGCTCCATCTCTATCTCCAAACTTGAACAAATACTTTCCATCTTTATCGAATACTTGAACTCTGTTGTTACTTGAATCTGCTACGAAAATATTACCAGTTAAGTTGTGTACTGATACTCCAGAAGGACAAGAGAACTGTCCTTCCTTTCCACCTGATGTTCCTCCTATACTGAGTACAGGAGACACTTTTCCCTCATACTCTACTACAGGGAGACGAGATGCTAGTCTAGTCGAGTCAGTAACAGTCACTCTACCAATAGTACCAGCTAAACGCAATACTGTCTCATCAAACTCAACACTGACACGCTTACAATCGAACTCAGATTTAAACTTTTCACGTTTTTCTGTTAATTTTTGGATGATCGACTCTGTAAATTCGTTAAGATCGTTTGATTTGAAATTTTCTTTAGCAAACTTCAAACCTGCTTCAAGTTCTGTTAGAGATTGTTTGTGTTTATCTCTTTCTCTCTTATAAGTGTCTAGAATCTGCTCCAACTCAATCACAAGTTCTCTCTCCCTCTCTCTCAAGCGATTGATCAGTTCACGGAAACGAGTTCCTACCTCACGTTTTGCTTCAGAGATTTCATTTTCAAAACTTAATATTTCAGGTGGAGCTACTATAGCGGTTGCCATAACGAAATTGCTAAGAAAGAATTGAAATAAAAATTAAACTAATGAACTGGAATAGATAATTATTTTCAAAATAAATATAGGCTTAGCAGTTGATAGTGTAGATCAGTGGCGGCGGGAAGGTAGACCTGGTGAGGTACAGGCCTCACGCTATTTAGGCTGTGCCACACCGTTAGTGAGCTGCTAGGCTAGCCACTCGTGTAGATAGTCTTAACATGTTAATGGAAAACAAACTGTGGATAATTCACACATTAATGAGTTCAACTCTAATCCGAATGGCTGAACAAAGATTTGCAATATATTAAAGCGGGCGTTTACAATAGACATAAAACAAACAATCTTTAAAATAAGCTAGAAGCTAGTTTCCAATAATTACATGGGCTTGTAAGTGTAGATTTCGAATATCGTATTTCAAATCTATATGAAAAATACGTTTATTTTTGGTCACAATACATTACTATATTTGACTGATTATAATTTGAGATTAAGTTAGAAACTATATTCCTCATTCAAACTTATACGATGCAAAACCTTTATAATCGAAGGGATCCTAGGCACCCACAGGGCGACTCTGCGGATACGAAGTGTTCCTATCCGCACTACGCAAGTCATTAACTCCTTTGCACAATCATAATCGTCAACTGGAAGAATACAAAACAGAAAAACTAACACAGAATCATGAAACGCCTTTGCCTATAAGGCTGATACTACCTAATTTTATTCACCATGGATGTCAGTATAAATGTCTTCTCCTTATTACTATTCATTTACGTATGCCAAATCCAATATAAATGTGTACCATGAAACAACTACAACAATGTACAGAAAACAGAAGTTAATATTAATCAAAATGTTCTTCACTTAAATAGAAACCTCTGAGTCAGGCTAGGGGTAAACCTAGTCTGCACGTAGCCGTAGCGGTGTTGCGGCTCATTCATAAGGATGCGACCAAAGAACACAGCAGTGCACAACAGATACAGAGATCCAAGCAAAAACACAGCTACTGATTCAAGAATGAAAGTCACAGAATCCTTAAGATCATAAGCGAGTCTAAACGCTTCAATCTCTTGTTCAGTAACAAGCACTGACTTGTAGTAAGCAGTTCCGTAAAGATGATTGAATAGACACGGACCGTTTTGTAAAGCGATAATGAGTAGTGTGAAGACACTGGCTAGAAATTCACACAAGTTTAAGCACAGAATTGCCAATCCGAAACACCACATAATCACGAAGAACTGATAACAGCTGATGACTGATCTTCTCACCAATCTTTCGTTGTTACTTCTTATTCTCAACTCCACTGACCTCCATCTTAGAGTTCTGTAGAACATCCGAGTGTGCTTAACCCAAATAAGGAAATAGATGAAGCTCAATATTGGTACAATAGCAATATTAATGATCATCAGCTGTGGTACAGATCCCGTAGTGATGAGAAGAACTTCAAGCAGGCACGTGACTACCATCAGGCGTCTTATGGAATGGAATGCAGTGGAACGGATGTTATGGAACTTTTCATGAAGGAACTTCATCAGACAAATGCCAAATGCTACAGATATCAATGATAATGATTGTCCAATGGAAATTAGAACAGAATTAATCGGATTTTCATACATTAGCTTGATCTGTAGATTTAAAAACTGTGTCAACATTTTGGTGCAGTTTGAGTCAGTAAGTCTGTAAGCATTTGGTATCTCAGCTAAACTATCTCCTAACAAATACAATGACAAGCAGCCAACCTCAGTCACGTTCATCAGGAGTAGAAATACGTATTTAATGAACTCAGACTAATGATGGAAGGCTTTTTCTGAAAGATTTCCGAATGGATCTGATTTGGCCTCTTCAACGCAATGACGGTATGAACGGAAAAACTGTACAATCATTCCCACGAAATACGCATTCCAGATAATGGACACCAACGCAGATAGCACAGTAAGTGGTAAAGCTATCACGTATCCAAATATTATATTCACATGTAAGAAATGAAACATTTTCTTTGTACTTGGATGTAGAATTATTTTATCATCGAATAAGATCGTCTAGTTCTTATAGTCAATAAATTGCTAATAACCCAAAATCTGATCTGCTATTGCTTTGTTGAATTAAAAGAATTTAAGAGAGCTATCTCATCATTTAAAAAACTATACAAATGATTACAGGAGAGTGAAAACACGTGACCAGGAAAGAGTGCTCAGTGGCATTATGTGGAGAATAGACATTTTGGGTTACTCTTTTCAATCCCGCCATTATGAGGGGGTGATCAGTGGCATTATGTGGAGAATGGGCATTTTGGGTTACTCTATTCAATCCCCTCACCAGGAGAGGATGCTCAGTGGCATTATGTGGAGAATGGGCATTTTGGGTTACTATTTTCAATCCTCCCCACCAGGAGAGGGTGCTCAGTGGCATTATGTGGAGAATGGGCATTTTGGGTAACTCTTTTCAATCCCCCCACCATGATGGGGTGTTCGGTGGCATTATGTGGAGAATGGACATTTTGGGTTACTATATTCAATCTCCTCACCAGGAAAGGGTGCTCAGTGGCATTATGTGGAGAATAGGCATTTTGGGTTACTCTTTTCAATCCCGCCATTATGAGGGGGTGATCAGTGGCATTATGTGGAGAATGGGCATTTTGGTTACTCTATTCAATCCCATCACCAGGAAAGGGTGCTCAGTGGCATTATGTGGAGAATAGGCATTTTGGGTCACTCTTTTCAATCCCGCCATTATGAGGGGGTGATCAGTGGCATTATGTGGAGAATGGGCATTTTGGGTAACTCTTTTCAATCCCCCCACCATGATGGGGTGTTCGGTGGCATTATGTGGAGAATGGACATTTTGGGTTACTCTATTCAATCCCCTCACCAGGAAAGGGTGCTTAGTGGCATTATGTGTAGAATGGGCATTTTGGGTTACTCTTTTCAATCCCCCCATTATGAGGGGATGCTTAGTGGCATTATGTGGAGAATGGGCATTTTGGGTTACTCTTTTCAATCCCCTCACCAGGAGAGGGTGCTCAGTGGCATTATGTGGAGAATGGGCATTTTGGGTGACTCTTTTCAATCCCCCCACCATGATGGGGTGCTCAGTGGCATTATGTGTAGAATGGGCATTTTGGGTTACCCTTTTCAATCCCCTCATTATGAGGGGGTGCTTATGGCGCTTATATGTGGAGAATGGGCATTTTGGGTTACTCTTTTCAATCCTCCCCACCAGGAGAGGGTGCTCAGTGGCATTATGTGGAGAATGGGCATTTTGGGTTACTCTATTCAATCCCCTCAACAGGAAAGGGTACTCAGTGGCATTATGTGGAGAATAGGCATTTTGGGTTACTCTTTTCAATCCCGCCATTATGAGGGGGTGATCAGTGGCATTATGTGGAGAATGGGCATTTTGGTAACTCTATTCAATCCCCTCACCAGGAAAGGGTGCTCAGTGGCATTATGTGGAGAATAGGCATTTTGGGTTACTCTTTTCAATCCCGCCATTATGAGGGGGTGATCAGTGGCATTATGTGGAGAATGGGCATTTTGGGTAACTCTTTTCAATCCCCCCACCATGATGGGGTGTTCGGTGGCATTATGTGGAGAATGGACATTTTGGGTTACTCTTTTCAATCCCCCCATTATGAGGGGATGCTTAGTGGCATTATGTGGGGAATGGGCATTTTGGGTTACTCTTTTCAATCCCCTCACCAGGAGAGGGTGCTCAGTGGCATTATGTGGAGAATGGGCATTTTGGGTGACTCTTTTCAATCCCCCCACCATGATGGGGTGTTCGGTGGCATTATGTGGAGAATGGACATTTTGGGTTAATCTATTCAATCCCCTCACCAGGAAATTGTGCTCAGTGGCATTATGTGTAGAATGGGCATTTTGGGTTCTCTTATTAAGTCCCCCACTAGGAGAGGGTGCTCAGTGGCAATATGTGTAGAATGGGCATTTTGGGTTACTCTTTTCAATCCCCCCATTATGAGGGGGTGCTTAGTGGCATTATGTGGAGAATGGGCATTTGGGGTTACTCTATTAAATCCCCTCACCAGGAGAGGGTGCTCAGTGGCATTATGTGGAGCATATGCATTTCGGCCAACTCCTTTCAATCGTCCACCAATTGAGGATTCTATGTATGTAGTATTTTTTGGACGAATTACGTTTTGTTCTACCCATTTTAAATTTCTTCTCCATAATGGAATAATTTTTCCATTATGTTTGCAAGCTGTATTTTCATTAACCATTATCGACAGATCCTTCCCTTTTTGATTATGTTTCGAATTGCCCTTTTAGTACCTTTTTATATTTTTAACTCTATGTTTTCCTTTATTCCTAGAGTCATCGCTTTGCATGTATTCCATTTTTGTAAAATTTGCTGTGTTTCTTTATCATTTGCATTTGTTCCCACGCTCCGTTCCTTCGATATCGAGTCAGTTTTTTACTTTGGAATACTGAAAATTTTTTGACTTGCTTGGGATTCGAACCTCCGCCACTTCGTTATCGACTCAGTGCGCTAACCACTCGACCATGAAGTCCCACGTCTTTAAAATGTTCTAAAATTATATTTATGTTTGTTAACTGAAAATTTGTTGACTTGCTTGGATTCGAACCTGCGCCACTTTGTTATTGACTCAGTGCGCTAACCACTCGACCATGAAGTCCCACGTCTTTAAAATGTTCTAAAACTATATTTATGTTTGTTAACTGAAAATTTGTTGACTTGCTTGGGATTCGAACCTACGTCACTTTGTTATTGACTCAGTGCGCTAACCACTCGACCATGAAGTCCCACGTCTTTAAAATGTTCTAAAATTATATTTATGTTTGTTAACTGAAAATTTGTTGACTTGCTTGGATTCGAACCTGCGCCACTTTGTTATTGACTCAGTGCGCTAACCACTCGACCATGAAGTCCCACGTCTTTAAAATGTTCTAAAATTATATTTATGTTTGTTAACTGAAAATTTGTTGACTTGCTTGGATTCGAACCTGCGCCACTTTGTTATTGACTCAGTGCGCTAACCACTCGACCATGAAGTCCCACGTCTTTAAAATGTTCTAAAATTATATTTATGTTTGTTAACTGAAAATTTGTTGACTTGCTTGGATTCGAACCTGCGCCACTTTGTTATTGACTGAGTGCGGAGAGTGAAACATTATTTAGAATTCAGACACTAAGCAATAATTTTTCAAATCAATAACTACAGTCATTTAAGATTATTAATCGTGTCAATAGTAAAACATTTGATTTGTGACGAAAGATTTGTAAAATTTGTAGTTTGAATCCCATGTGAGAGGTCATGTAACTGAGTCACTATACCTCGAATTTTAGATTTTCTGATTCACCATGACGTCATCATTATGAAATCAGTATAATATCTATATTCGATATTTTATCAATCATGTGTTCACTTCTATCCAATCTTATTCGCGAGATTTAAATATTATCAGAAAATGCAGATTTTTCACAGAGAATTCTGAAGAAGAGAGAAAGTTATCTGGTCAGGGAGCTGTAATAAATAAAGTTAAACTCAAAACAATCGAAATCAAAAAGTAAATCGAATTAGAATTTGTGTCGAGAATAACAATTGCCAATACAGAAACGACTAATGTCCTGCATTTAAGCAAATTAGGTAAGAACAAGCTAATACAGCAAAACATAAATAATGAAAAAAATGAAATCAGTATTCTAAACGTTACTGTGAGAATAAAACTAAATAAGAAGTTAGAAATAGAAATAAAGGAAAAAGTATATCAACCAACATTCAATCAATGTTAAAATATCAGAAGACGGTGGTTGTCGCCTACCATGATAATTCTCCCTCTTGCATCTAGTGTGACACCTATCGGTTTCTGTACATTATCCGTGATTCTATGAACTACATCTCTTTGATGATTGAATATTATAATAGCATTCTGATTGTAATCTGATATAATAAAGTTACCAGCACCATCTATACAGAATGACGGAGGAATCTTCAAATGTTTGGAAATAGAAGTGAGGACAGGACTCTGTATCTGAGTTAGGTCATGTCTGAATGAATAGAGAAAAGGTTTGGTGTGACTCAGTACAAAAATGAACTCGCTGGTTAGTTTTATGTCAGTAGGATACTTCAGTATTTCTTGTCCGAACTGAGACTTGAATTGAAAATCTTTAGAGAATATTTGAAGTCTATTATTACCACAGTCACATACAAATATTTCTCCATTAGACTGATTGACAGTAATGCTATGTGGGCTTTTAAACTGCGCTTCTCCATTCCTTGGAGTTCCTATCTGTTGGAGAAAAGTGCCATTCAAATCGTAAACTAACAAACAACCACCCGTGTACTGAGATACGAATACTCTATTTTGATAGAAATCAACACTAACAGGTTGTTTCATCCTACCAGCTCCATCTCTATCTCCAAACTTGTATAAATACTCTACATCTTTATCGAATACTTGGACTCTGTGGTTACGAGAATCTGATACGAAAATATTACCAGTTAGGTAGTGTACTGATACTCCAAAAGGAGAAGAGAACTGTCCTTCCATACAACCTGATGTTCCTCCTATACTGAGTACAGGAGACACCCTTCCCTCATACTCTACTACAGGGAGAAGAGATGCTAGTCTAGTCGAGTCAGTAACAGTCACTCTACCAATAGTACCAGCTAAACGCAATACTGTCTCATCAAACTCAACACTGACATGCTTACAATCGAACTCAGATTTAAACTTTTCGCGTTTTTCTGTTAATTGTTGGATAATCGAATCGCTCAATTCGTTAAGATCGTTTGATTGGAAATTTTCTTTAAAAATTAAATTAATGAATTCAAATAGATAATTATTTTCAAAATAAATAGCATAGCTTAGCAGTTGATAGTGTAGATCAGTGGCGGTGGGAGGGTAGACCTGGTGAGGTACTGGGCTCACCTCAATTAGACTGTGCCTCACCATTGGTGAGCTGCTAGGCTAGCCACTGGTGTAGATAGTTCTTAACATGTTAATGGAAGACCAACTGTGGACAATTCACACATTAATGTGTTCAATTCTAATCCGAATGACCGAACAAAAATATGCAATATTAAAACTAGAGTTTACAAAACATATAAAATGAACAATTCTCAAAAATAAGCTAGAAACTAGTTTTCAATATCGACATGGGTCTGTAAATGTAATAAAATCTTTATAATCGAAGGGGTTCAGTCACCAACAGGGCGACTCTGCGGATGCGTGTTGCTAGCCGCACTACGCAAGTTATTTACTCATTTTCGCAATCAAAATCGTCAACTGGAAGAATACAAAACAGATAAACTAACACAGAACCATGAAGCGGCCTTTGTTGCCTATAAGGCTGATTCTACCTAATTTTACTCATCATGGATGTCGGTATTAATGTCCTCCTTATTACTATTCATTTACGTATGTACATGCAATATAAATGTGTACCATGTCACTATCACAAACTAACAAACAACTACAATAATGTACAGAATACAGAAGTTAATATTAATCAAATGTTCTTCACTTAAATAGAAACCTCTGAGTCAGGCTAGGAGTAAACCTAGTTTGCACGTAGCCGTAGCGGTATTTCAGCTCATTCATAAGGATGCGACCAAAGAACACAGCAGTGCACAACAGATACTGAGATCCAAGCAAAAACACAGCTACTGATTCAAGAATGAAACTGACAGAATCCTTAAAATCATAAGCGAGTCGAAACGCTTCAATCTCTTGTTCAGTAACAAGCACTGGCTTGTAGTAAGCAGTTCCGTAAATATGATTGAATAGACACGGACCGTTTTGTAGAGTGATAATGAGTAGTGTGAAGACACTGGCTAGAAATTCACACAAGTTTAAGCACAGAATTGCCAATCCGAAACACCAAATAATCACGAAGAACTGATAACAGCTGATGACTGATCTTCTCACCAATCTTTCGTTGTTACTTCTTATTCTCAACTCCACTGACCTCCATCTTAGAGTTCTGTAGAACATCCGAGTGTGCTTAACCCAAACAAGGAAATAGATGAAGCTCAGTATTGGTACAATAGCAATGTTAATGATCATCAGCTGTGGTACAGATCCCGTAGTGATGAGAAGAACTTCAAGCAGGCACGTGACTACCAGCAGGCGTCTTATGGAATGGAATGCAGTGGAACGGATGTTATGGAACTTTTCATGAAGGAATTTCATCAGACAAATGCCAAATGCTACAGATATCAATGATAATGATTGTCCAATGGAAATTAGAACAGAATTAATCGGATTTTCATACATTAGCTTGATCTGTAGATTTAAAAATTGTGTCAACATTTTGGTGCAGTTTGAGTCAGTAAGTCTGTAAGCATTTGGTATCTCAGCTAAACTATCTCCTAACAAATACAATGACAAGCAGCCAACCTCAGTCACGTTCATCAGGAGTAGAAATACGTATTTAATGAACTCAGACTTATGATGGAAGGCTTTTTCTGAAAGATTTCCGAATGGATCTGATTTGGCCTCTTCAACGCAATGACGGTATGAACGGAAAAACTGTACAATCATTCCCACGAAATACACATTCCAGATAATGGACACCAACGCAGATACCACAGTAAGTGGAAAAGCTATCACGTATCCCAATATTATATTCACATGTAAGAAATGAAACATTTTCTTTGTACTTGGATGTGGAATTATTTTATCATCGAATAAGATCGTCTAGTTCTTATATAGTCAATAAATTGCTTATACTCCAAAATCTGATCTGCTATTGCTTTGTTGAATTAAAAGAAATTAAGAGAGGCTATCTCATCATTTTAAAAACTCGACAAAAGATTACAGGAGAGTGAAACAATATTTAGAATTCAGACACTAAGCAATAATTTTTTAAATCAATTACAGAGTCATTTAAGATTATTAATCGTGGCAAATAGTAAAACCTTTGATTTGTAACAAAAGATTTGTAAAATTGGTATGAATCCCATGTGAGAGGTCATGTAACTGAGTCACTATACCTCGAATTTTAGGTTTTGCTGATTCACCATGACGTCATCATTATGAAATCAGTATAATATCTATATTCGATATTTCATTAATCATATGTCCACTTCTATCTTATCTTATTCGCGAGATTTAAATATTATCAGAAAATGCAGATTTTTCGAATTTTTTAAAGAAAGATTTTAATAAAAATAGTAAATTAATCAGTAAATATTTCTTAACGGATGTCTATATTGGATCGGTATTTGGGACATCTTTGTTGAGTTCAATCACTGCTGACTGCAATGTCTGCAAAGCTCCCATTCCTGCATGGATGGAAATCCAAGTTGTTGATCTAAGCGAGAGGCATGCAACACATTAATCCATTAGGACAAATTACAATTTTCCAAATTACGAATCGGGAAAATGACAGATACTAGTATTAACGCAATGCGGACAAATGATTACAAATTCGGGCAAACGCTGTGTCCTCTCTATAATGAGTAAGCATAGTCATTTCTTCCAACAGGAGACTATGTGTATATTCCTTCGATAAATGCGAATGAAGCGAAAATAGAGTTTCACAAACAAATTCGGATAAATGCTGCGTCCCCAGGAGATCATGTATTAGTTCAACAATCTCCTGCCCCGTTCCTAGGTCAAAATCCTAGAGTTTCTCTAAGGTCCTATGTACAGTGGCTCTCTGACAGTCAAGAATGCAGGAGTTAGGTCAGCCTATCCTGAGTGCAGCTCGGAAATAGAGAAAAGGTTCCAATTAATTAATAATTAACATTTTTGTTACTATTATAATTCAATTTTCTAAAAAAATCACTATAAATTTAATTTGTATCATTAAACTATTTAAGGGAATTAAGTCAACTGTGATTGATAGGTTGATTCGACAGGAAACGCCTGTAACAGCAGACTCTCGGGAAATTTTCATTCTGACAATCGCAGAACTGAATATTCAGACAAAATCAGATAGGTAAACTCTGACATATTCAAGTCCTCACTTGAATTGAATAGAACGTTTAGAAAAGTGCTTCATAATCTAGTACTAGGGATAAATACAGTATATAGCTGACATTGTCTATTTGATCACACTTTCTAGGCGGTAAAAATACCCGAATATTGTATAATGAAATTACATTAATAAAACAATTCATACTACAAAAAATTGATGACAAAAACCTCCAATGTCAAACAAAACGATATCGACTGTATTTACATAATCTTTCTGAAGTCCTCATAGGGTTTGAGCCAGACCAGTGAAAAGTTTTATCGACTAGATTCATCCAATCTTAACTCATGTCTTTAAAATTCGACCACACAAACGTCTAGGCCTGTAGCATACGTATGTAAAAAGATAAATTCGATAGCTCACATAATTTTTAGTGTGCGAGACTCCCTCTACACATCGGTATTATTAGATTTCAAATCGGACCTAAATTCATAAAGTTATTAGCATTTAAGTACGACACGGCGAATTTACTAATTTAACACTCATCCAAATATTAACTACGCATATCTTAACTGACTCAGCATATACTGACTCAGTGAGTCTAAATAAAAATGTACTCGAATCTTAAAAATCGATAGAGGCTCCAAAATCTAAACAGGGACTAGATCAAGTGTGATAAGAATCTAGTATTTGCATATTCAAACTTTTTCGCAAAAACGAACACTTACAAAGAACTATCAATGATACAACAGGAACTTTCAGAATTTCAAAGAATTCGATTAAAATGATGCTTTATGAAAAAAAAACAGAAGTGAACTAAAATATTTAGAAAATAATAGCTACATTAAATAGAGTTAAACTCAAAACAATCGTAATCAAAAAGTAGAGCGAATAAAAATTGAGATCGAGAATAACAAATGCCAATACAGAAACGACTAATATCCTGCATTAAGCAAATTTGATAAGAACAAGCCAATACAGCAAATAAAGAATTAAAAAATATGAAATCAGTATTCTAAACGTTAGTGTAAAAACAAACAAATAAGATATAAATGGAAATAAAGGAAAAAGTATCTCAGACAACATTCAATCAGTCTTAAAATATTAGAAGACGGTGGTTGTCGCATACCATGATAATTCTCCCTCTTGCATCTAGTGTGACACCTATCGGTTTCTGTACATTATCCGTGATTCTATGAACTACATCTCCTTGATGATTGAGTATTATAACAGCATTCTGGTCATAATCTGATATAATAAAGTTACCAGCACCATCTATACAGAATGATGAAGGAGTCTTCAAATGCTTGGAAATAGAAGTGAGGACAGGACTCTGTATCTGAGTTAGGTCATGTCTGAATGAATAGAGAAAAGGTTTGGTGAAACTAAGTACATAGATGAACTCGCTGGTTAGTTTTATGTCAGTAAAAGACTGCAGTATTCCTTGTCCGAACTGAGACTTGAATTGAAAATCGTTTGAAAATATTTGAATTCTATTATTTCTAAAGTCACATACAAAAATTTCTCCATTAGACTGATTGATAGTAATGCCATATGGATTATTAAACTGACCGTCTCCATTCCCTGGAGTTCCTATCTGTACGAGAAAAGTGCCATTCAAATCGTAAACCAACAAACAACCACCCATGTACTGAGATACGAATACTTTATTCTGGTAGAAATCAACACGAACAGGATGTTTCATCTTACCAGCTCCATTTCTATCTCCAAACTTGTACAAATATTTTCCATCTTTATCGAATACTTGAACTCTATCGTTAAGCTGATCTGATACGAAAATATCACCAGTTAGGTAGTGTACTGAAACTCCAGTAGGATGAGAGAACTGTCCTTTCTTTCCACCTAATGTCCCTCCTATACTGAGTACAGAAGACACTTTTCCCTCATACTCTACTACAGGGAGACGAGATGTTAGTCTAGTCGAGTCAGTAACAGTCACTCTACCAATAGTACCAGCTAAACGCAATACTGTCTCATCAAACTCAACACTGACACGCTTACAATCGAACTCAGATTTAAACTGGTCATCTTCTCCTGTTAAATGTGGGACAATTTCGGTTGATTTGGAATTTTCTTTGACAAATTTTAACCCTGCTTCAAGTTCTGTTTGAGATCGTTCGCGTTTGTCTCTTTCTCTCTTATAAGTGTCTAGAATCTGTTCCAACTCAATCACAAGTTCTCTCTCCCTCTCTCTCAAGCGATTGATTAGTTCACGGAAACGAGTTTCTATCTCACGTTTTGCTTCAGATATTTCATTTTCAAAATTTAATATTTCAGGTGAAGCTACGATAGCCGTTGCCATAACGAAATTACTAAGAAAGAATGAAACAAAAAATTAAACTAATGAACTCAGGAGAATTCCTACTGTTAGCATTATTATATTTCAAAATTAACAACTCAGGCTTAGCAGTTGATAGTGTAGTTAGTTATTAATTAACCTTTAATGTAGAAGACTAATTGTGGACAATTCACACAGCAATGAATGAGTTCAACTCCAATCTGTATGCCCAACAAAAATATGCAGAAATAAAAGCTAGCAAAAATGCACACACTTTTCTTTTGTCAAGGCAGAGATAAAGGGACGTGACGCTGACAGGGGAACAGCAGATACAGAGGGTTCTGTGAATTCTGTCCAGCCTGTGTATTGGAATAAATCACTACAGTAAAACCTCCAATTAGGGAACACTTTTGGGACTGCTGAAAAGTGTTCCTTGATAAGAGGTCTGCCTTTTAGGAGCCTGTTATAAACTTTATGCGGTGTATGGTGTTTGTTTGTACACGTTTAACGAATCTGTATTATTAAATGTAATAAGTAGTCCAATTGATTAAACTTTGAAAAAGTCTGTGAGACATTTCTGAAAATGTCTTCATACAGAAAGTGGTAGTATTTGTAAGCTTACCAAACAATGCGAAATGACTTCCTTTTCATATAAACAACTGTCATTTCAATAATCAGTCAAAATAAACAGCGATCACACTGATCCCCACAAACTGTGAACAAAATACGTACAGCTCACTGACTGTCATGTTGATCCCCAGAAATTATGATAAACACTTATGTTCCTTAATTAATGGGAGGTCCATATGAATGGCAAAGTGACATTTGGGACACAAAAGAGTGTTCCCTGTTCACTAGATGGAGGTGCTCCTTAATGGGAGGTAGGTATCAATGTTAAAGGATAGGAGAAAATCGGGACTTAAAAAAGGTGTCTCCTAAGCGGAGGTCCTTAATCGGAGGTGTTCCCTAATGGAGGTTTTACTATGGAGTTGGACACGTTCAGGAAGTTGGGAGATGGGTACAGGGCGAGGTGTCATGTGCTCATGAAGGAGAGAAAACACATTCATTGACTCGTCGGACAACAGTCCACACAGAAACCTTACGACCATGCGAAATTGAGAGAACACGTCGTTCGTATGCACAATGAATCTCACGGACAGACACTGGTCGTGCCATTTCTACGAAGCCAGATGGCGCCAATGAACTCTTGAATGGTCAAATGAGCGAATGACCAAACCTTAGTGAAGTGACCCATCTTCTCCTCCCTCACATATTCATGCACCAGACCTAGACAGTGGCTAGTCATTTTCACACTTCCAATACGCCGCTATCCAGCTCACAGATTTCGTTCACTTGCGTCAGCTAATCGAATCCCATTCGGTCCAGCTGTCGCCGTATCAGGTACAGAGTTAGCTCGTAGTAGAGTTGTGTCAGTGTGTGGATGCGAGTACCGTCATCACTTTTGAGCAGGGCAGCGAACAGGGACGCGTTCACTGGTATCAAAGACACATCTGTCCAGGCGCCAGGCCTGCTGGTCAGTAGGATGAAAGACCGTGTCAGAGCCTGTCTGGTTAAGAGGAAGAGAAGGACAGAGAGGACCATGGATGGATGAGAGGGTGCACAATAAGGTAGGGGAAGCAAAAAGTGTAAAAAAAGTGTAGAGGGATGAGTAAAAGTCACCGTGAGCATGGATACTCTCACAGAGCTGATGGCCGGATGAGCTGGTCTGAAATATCGATTAACTCTGACTTGGCTATAGAGTATAATCACGCATGCATTTTTTATTCAATGATCTGTTTGTTCGAATTGATTGGAATTTGGTTAGTGCTAGAGACTTCAACATAAATTATATTCTTCAAATGACATGTCTACTAACGAGTTTGAATAATATCTAACTAAATTTTCCATACAGCCCTTGAAAAAGACGAGAAATTCAAGATGTTTAGCATTAAATATGACGAGAATAATAGATAGTCACTGATTATGGATTGAAAAGGAGGAGGGAGGTGTTATCGATTAAAATCCGTCACGTCGAGGCAAAAACGAAACAGTTGGCATGAATAAACTGACTATAGTAGAACGTCAGTGATCCGAACATGAGGGAGTAAAGGGGTTTCGGATAAGGAAAATGTTCGGATAACTGATGTCCCATGGTATACGTGTATGATTACAGTAAGAATGAATGATAAGCTAATGACGAACTCAAGAGAATCGCTCCGGCTTCTTGAGTTGAGATTCCGATCTCAAGTTCTCGCCGCGTATCCGTTGCTTGGGAGATGAAGTTAATTCAGACTCATCGATACTACTGCCATCTGCTGGTGGTGGAAGTGGTTGAACTGCATGCGTGATTGGCGGAAGAGAGCACAAATGCTGTCAAACTGAGTAGAGACATCACTGCTTCTACTTTGCAGACTCAGCCGTGCATTCTCTGCTCGAAGTTCACGGACTTCCCTCATAAGTTCTGTCATACTACCCTCATTGTCCTGTTGCATCTGAGTTAGTGTTGCAGCGAGCCCTGACATCATTGATCGCATTGCTGAGACATCCAAACATATCTCAGAAAATGTCGTCTTCAGCTCAGCATAATCAGGCAATTCTGCAACAATCGTTACCGCTGAAAGATCTGCCGTCAAGCTATGAACAGCAGCTGGAGAGGGTGTGGGAAGATGGGGAGTGGGTGGAATTGATTGAGAGAGGGAGAGAGGGAGAGAGGGAGAGAGGGAGAGAGGGAGAGAGGGAGAGAGGGAGAGAGGGAGAGAGGGAGAGAGGGAGAGAGGGAGAGAGGGAGAGAGGGAGAGAGGGAGAGAGGGAGAGAGGGAGAGAGGGAGAGAGGGAGAGAGGGAGAGAGGGAGAGAGGGAGAGAGGGAGAGAGGGAGAGAGGGAGAGAGGGAGAGAGGGAGAGAGGGAGAGAGGGAGAGAGGGAGAGAGGGAGAGAGGGAGAGAGGGAGAGAGGGAGAGAGGGAGAGAGGGAGAGAGGGAGAGAGGGAGAGAGGGAGAGAGGGAGAGAGGGAGAGAGGGAGAGAGGGAGAGAGGGAGAGAGGGAGAGAGGGAGAGAGGGAGAGAGGGAGAGAGGGAGAGAGGGAGAGAGGGAGAGAGGGAGAGAGAGAGGGGAGGGTGAGGGGATGATTTATTGTTCCCTGATCGGGTGGGTCAGGAGAAGGAGGTTGGGGGGGCGGATCTTCCGCCTGCCCCAGGCAGGGGAGGTATTTCCTCATTTTACTAAAAGATATAAATAGGTAAAGAAGTACAAGTGAAGAACTAACACGTAGCATTTAGGATCGAAATATATAAAATCGACGCAGAAACGATAAAGCGTTCTAATCGACATTCAGGAAACTAGAAAGAAGGATGTGAAAAGCAAAAAATACAAATGAATAATCAAAAATCAGAAAATTGATAGTCACGTTAGTGTGAAAACTTATCCAGCATTAGCAAATACAAATATAAACGAACAAGAAAATATTCCAAATAACATTTAATCAGTGCTAAAATATCAGAAGACGGTGGTTTTCGCCTACTATGATAATTCTCCCTCTTGCATCTAGTGTGACACCCATCGGTTTCCGTACGCTACCCGTGATTCTATGAACTACATCTCCTTGATGATTGAATATTATAACAGCATTCTGTTTGTAATCTGATATAATAAAGTTACCAGCACCATCTATGAAAAATGAACAAGGATAGTTCAAATGTTTGGGAATAGAAGTGAGGACAGGACTCTGTATCTGAGTTAGGTCATGTTCGAAGGAATAGAGGAAAGGTTTAGTGTTACTCAGTACATAAATGAACTCACTAGTTAGTTTTATGTCAGTAGGAGACTTCAGTATTCCTTTTCCAAACTGAGACTTGAATTGGAAATCTTTTGAGAATATTTGAACTCTATTATTACCACAGTCACATACAAATATTTCTCCATTAGACTGATTGATAGTAATGCCATATGGATTATTAAACTGTGCTTCTCCATTCCCTGGAGTTCCTATCTGTTGGAGAAAAGTGCCATTCAAATCGTAAACTAACAAACAACCACCCGTGTACTGAGATACGAATACTTTATTTTGATAGAAATCAACACGAACAGGATTTTTCATCTTACCAGCTCCATCTCTATCTCCAAATTTGTACATATACATTCCATCTTCATCGAATACTTGAACTCTGTGGTTACTTTGATCTGCTACGAAAATATCATCAGTTTGGTAGTAGTGCACTGATACTCCAGAAGGATAAGAGAACTGTCCTTCTTCACTACCTGATGTTCCTCCCACAAAGAGTACAGGAGACAATTTTCCCTCATACTCTACTACAGGGAGACGAGATGCTAGTCTAGTCGAGTCAGTAACAGTCACTCTACCAATAGTACCAGCTAAACGCAATACTGTCTCATTAAACTCAACACTGACACGCTTACAATCGAACTCAGATTTAAATTTTTCACGTTTTTCGGTGAATTTTTTGATGATTGACTCTGTAAATTCGTTAAGATCGTTTGATTTTAAATTATCTTTGGCAAACTTCAACCCTGCTTCAAGTTCTGTTAGAGATTGTTTGTGTTTATCTCTTTCTCTCTTGTAAGTGTCTAGAATATGTTCCAACTCAATCACAAGTTCTCTCTCCCTCTCTCTCAAGCGATTGATCAGTTCACGGAAACGAGTTTCTATCTCACGTTTTGCTTCAGATATTTCATTTTCAAAATTTAATATTTCAGGTGAAGCTACGATAGCCGTTGCCATAACGAAATTACTAAGAAAGAATGAAACTAAAAATTAAACTAATGAACTCAGGAGAATTCCTACTGTTAGCAGAAACTAAAATGACTTCAAAATTAACAACTTAGGCTTAGCAGTTGATAGTGTAGTTAGTTCTTAATTAACCTTTAATGTGGAAGACTAATCGTGGACAATTCACACAGCAATGAATGAGTTCAACTCCAATCCGAATGACCAACAAAAATATGCAGAAATAAAAGCTAGCTAGAAGCACACACTCTTTTCTTTTGTCAAGGCAGATAAAGGGACGTGACGCCAGAGTTGCACGCGGGCCGAAGTTCGTAACCGCGGCCCGCAATTATAAGTTAACCAGGCCCGCGGCCCTCACTAAATTATTCGGCCCGCAAGAAGCCCGCATAAATATTTTTGGCCCACTTTGCAGTTACTAACTATAGAGAGACACTTAGAGAATCCTTTTATGGGAGTGAGTTTCTGCAAAGACAAATAAGTAGAAACTAACAATGTTCCATTTACGTAAGTATTCCTTAATTGGTACCTCGTGACAGTTAAAAACATCGTCTCGGTTATCATCGCGGGGAATCCTGCCAAGATTTCCGGCCCGCAAACTATTATAATCGGCCCGCACGGCCCGCGGGCCGATAAGAAAAGTCGGGCCGCATCACGCGGGCCTGCGGGCCGAGCCGGCCCGCGTGCAACTCTGCGTGACGCAGACAGGGGGACAGCAGACACAGAGAGTTTCTGTGAATTCCGTCCAGTCTGTGTATTGGAATAAATCACGCCTTCAAAACCTGCTGAGTTGGACACATTCAGGAAGTTGGGAAATGGGGACAGGACGGGGCGTCTTGTGTTTATAAATGAGATAAAACACATTCATTGACTCGTCGGACAACAGTCCATACAGAAACCTTACGACCATACGGAACTGAGAGAACACGTCGTTCGTATGCACAATGAATCTCACGGACAGACACTGGTCGTGCCATTTCTACGAAGCCAGATGGCGCCAATGAACTCTTGAATGGTCAAATGAGCGAATAACCACACCTTCGTTAAGTGCCCCATCTTCTCCTCTCTCACATATTCATGCACCAGATCCAGACAGTGGCTAGTCATTTTAACACTTCCAATTTGCAGTGGAACCTTTTTGTGGGAGATCGTCTCCCTCATGGCCACGCCCTGGAACGCGATATAACCGATCTCGTGCAGACATTCCACAACGCCGCTATCCAGCTCACAGATTTCGTTCACTTGCGTCAGCTAATCGAATCCATTCGGTCCAGCTGTCGCCGTATCAGGTACAGAGTTAGCTCGTAGTAGAGTTGTGTCAGTGTGTGGATGCGAGCACCGTCATCACTTTTGAGTAGGGCAGCGAACAGGGACGCGTTCACTGGAATCAGAGACAGCTGTTTCATCTCGTCGTACGGATCGAGGAGACCAGTGCACCGCTCGAACAGGGAAGTGTCCTCAAATTGCTTCCCAAAGTACAGGTCCCTCTGTGCAGGAGAGAACCCCAACACCTGGAAGAAGGTGGAGATGTGGAGGTGGTGCGAAGTCGACAAATCTGTCCAGGCGCAGTAGGATGAAGGACCGTGTCAGTCTGTCTGGTTAAGAAGAAGAGAAGCACAGAGCACAGAGGGGACCATGGATGGATGAGAAGGTGCACAGTATGGCAGGGGACGCAAAAAGTGTATAGGGACGGATTAAAAAAACTAATTTTGGTGCCGTACCGAAAGTGCGTTATAGCACGACCTCCCTGGAGCAATGGAATGTCCAGAATGAATTCCAGTCTACACAGACATCAAGTGTATAATTCTATTCATTCAACATTGCATTCAAATAAACTATTCACACCAATCGAGACTCAGTCTAAATAGAATGAGGATTCACTGCCTCTACATTATTATTGAAGAACTGCTCCGTCATTACTATCCGGGGGGGCTCCCATTGAGGCTTTTCTTCAACTTCTTCCTTCTTACTCCGTCCGCGCAGCAAGCTGAATGGATTGGCAGTGAATGCCTTTAGCAGGATGTTGTTGCCAAGCTCCTTCTCTGCCTGAACTACTTTCGATTCTATCTCTGAAACATTGTCATTGACTATCTTCACGAAATCCTCGATTTGATCGATTTGGTTGAACAAACTTTCCAGTTTATATATATTCTCCTTCAGTTTGGACATCTTTTCAGCTTGGCCATCTCTTATGCCCTTCATCATGTCGAACTGGTTCTTCACCTCGTCCAGTCTACCTGTGGATAGAATTGAGTCTAGTTTCCTAATTTCTTAACGATATATCCAAAATATAAATTTGAATATCGAAGTTTGTAAGTTCTGAAGCAAATATATTCAAAGATACAAAAAGGAGAACTTATCTCTTCGCATCGAACTGATCTAAATCAGGTTATTTATGACATTGATAGTATAAAGTATTTCCTTGATTGTTCAGTTCGTATTAAGCACTGAAGTTTGACAAAGAAAGTACAGACACCTCGATAATCCGAACACTTTGAATCTGAACACGAAACATACAATATTATTCGCCTCTTCGTCTTTTTCAATAATCCTTTAATGATATTGATAAATTCCGTTATAAATTAAACGAAATAACAATATTCTGATTTTACAAATTTAGTACAGTAGAACTCGGTTAGTACGTATTCCTCCGGGAAGCGGAAAAAAAGTACATACTAACCGAGTTGATATTACAGGGTGTTTCAAAAGTCACCTATTCTAATAGAGCTAGGGCACCTATTCTAATAGAACCACGAAAACAAACTTAGAAATCAAAATACAGTGTTGATCTCACTCCTCTCGCGATATAATACCAGTTTTTGTATTATTTTGTGATGAATTACCACGAATTACAATCATTTATCCTCGCTTATTATAAAATTTCACTAAAACTTTGTCTGATTATCTATCAATCCTATCAAAATTAATGTCGGAGATCATGGTATTTCAGTCCTCTCTAAAGCAATCGGCATGCTGGATGTTAGTGCACAGCAGAAAGATGTCGCTCACAGGGTTTGTGCTGGATTAGGTACCTTTAAAAATCCTGGGCTGCGGTTAAACGTGATCAGTTAATGGAAACAAAGGCAAAGTCTGGGCGTCCGAAAATTCTCAATCGGGCCGCTAAAATAGTAATATCGAAATCATTCTTAGATAATTTAGTGAGTAGTAGACCGAATCGAATTAGGAAAGTACTAGAATTGAAAGGTGATTATATTGGCAAATGAAATTCAAAGTGAATGGGAATTAGAATGTCTTTTATGTAGCATATAAGTTAAAATGTTCAAGGTGTCAAGACTTTTGAAACACCCTGTACATAGGGAATCTATATATTAATTGAATTCTGGTCCAGAGAAATGAGTACGTACTAAGCCGAAGTACGTTGTATCCCGAGTACGTACTAACCGAGTTCTACTGTATTGTTAAATTCCTATTGAATCGTGATATTTCACTAATCAGAACAAATTCACTAATTCGAACGATTTTTTCGATGTTGGTACAGAACTGTTCGGATTAGTGAGGGTACTGTACAACTTTTGACTTTCCCTGGTATACGAACTAATGGGAGTCGCTGTATACAATATTAACAGAAGGGAGTGGATATAAATTTGGACGGACAAGAATGATAAACAAGTACCGTCTTTCCCTGAGTAATCGCACCGGCGCTTTTTTATATATGGAGGTTATTCAAACTTTCTTTCATAAAATTGAAACCCCATGTGCTTATTCAAGCCCCAGGATATCCGGGGAAAGACAGTCATTATTAACAAGGCCTTACCCACCTAGGATGGTGTCAAGTTGTCCGTCCAGTGCCTTGGTCTCCTCTGAGGTGTTCACTCTCAGATATCGCGTGTACTGTCTGGACATGTGAGGGAGCGTCGCTTGGACATCCACGAAAGTTGGAGCTTTTTTCTCCTCCGCGGGCTCCATCGGAGTCAGAGGACTGCCCAGGTCGAATTCATTCTCAGTTCTCTCTTCTCCTTTCTCCAGCGGAAGAAAGGAAGGCTTCGTGTCCATCTAATTTATCAGTAAATATTTTATAATTATCTAGACTGTCCCGTCTCTATGTATTTAGTCAGTGGCAGTGCAAGGGTGAGGTCAGGTGGGGTAATAGGCCCCAGGAGAATTCGGGTGTCCCCCCCTTCCCTAGCGATGAAGCACACTCTAATTTCAAAATATCATAATACGTACAATGGCAAATCGTCAAAAATGTGCAGCAATCATCCAATTCTTGCTACAGAACGAGAACTATACAAAATCTATCTTAAATAAGACAACAGCTATCAAAAATCAATATTTTCACGGATGTGGCCCCACATAAATAGGCTGTGCCTCGGGCATACCTAATTTACGGAATGTTCCGTAAATTAGGAATTTATAATATCCGGAATGGAATATTCCGTAAAATAGGCACTTAAAATTCCGGAACCGTTGCGTCAAGTTCAGTAAATTAGGTACTCAGATTTCTCGGAATGGTTCCATTCCGTAAATTAGGTATGTCCTGTCCTGTGCCTCACATGTCCCATCAGTGGTACCGAACTAGCGCCGCACCTGATTATAGTAAATCTGAAACTAATATCACATTAGGAGAGCAATCCAATATTGTAAATCAACGAAAATAAAAGGAATATTGTATTAGTGATATAATCGAGCGGGGTTTACAATTCTGGGTTGCAAAGGCTGTCACAGGAATGAGATCTCAAACTCTACCGAGTGGAGTAGACCCACCAATCACTCCATATCCGATCATTATCAGTCCAGCACTAATTAGCACAATCCCAACTCCCAACAACTTCTTGTCCTCTTCTTCCATTGTAGCAAATCTAAGCGGCTAAGTATATTAGAAATATCATCAGTAATCAAAACGAATAATTTGTAATATCACGCCGCATTACATTCCTGCTGACAGAGGCGTAGCCAAGGTGGTGAGGTTGAACGAGACAATCCCGAGCACCACCTTGAAGAGACGATGCACCACCAAATGTCTAGAGCTGGCAACGCCCACTGCAGCAAAAAGTGGCACATGTTGAAAATTTTCTACATGGGAACGAGTATTTATATTAAAAGCTTCAAAATGGGTAAATCGGATATGTAGTTTACGAGTTAGAAATCAAAAATCGAATATTTCTTAGTTTGAGTACATATTCCATTGTGGAAGTATAGGACTGTGGCCGGTTATGCCTAATGAAGATCAACTTTGGAATCCGACTCATTCGCACCCTCAAAATTAATAATATACGTATGAGGTGATTAAGTTTAAAGACGGTACAAAATCACATGATAATCCAGCAGATAATTGAATACAAATCTAGGAAAATAGATGGAAATTCCAGCCTCGTTGACATAAACGCGAGCGCGAGAATTACGGCAAAAATATTTTGGCGTTTTAAATATCAAGAATAATAAAGTTAAAAATGAAGTCATCATATGAGTAATGAATATTGTTAGAAAATAGTTTATGGGTAAATATGAGGGTGAGAGAAAAATATAAATAAAATATTAAGATTGTTGTGACTACACTAAAAGTTAAATACTCTTTTGAAAAGGAATTTCAAAGTGATTTGCCAACGGTACCTAAAGCAGTCAGGAGACCTCCAACCGCAGTGAGAGTAGCAGGACCACCGGCGATCGCACTTGCGGCAACTATACACCCCACACCCACAGTAGCAAGGCCAGCAGCTACCACTTTCTTTTTCTCTTCATCCATAATGTCAATCTAATTTAGCTATAGTACTTTTTCCTGATGTATTATACTTGCAAAAAACAGTCAATTGAATAACAAAAATGCCTACTGCTCTAGAGTATTTAAACTAAACAAAAGTAATAAGGTATCTAGGCAACATTAGATAAACAACTAATGGAAGATTCTAGAATCCTAAGCGCAAGCTACTACACTCCTCCCCTCTAAGTATCCAATACCCTAATCTGGCTGGTATCGGTAGGCTTACGTGATCTGTTCGATCGGCGAAGGGTTGGACTTGTTCTCCACCTTGGGTCCCGTTCTGCTGATCCTCCGATAGATCCGGATTTGGAAATTCAAATTCATATGGGTGCCCTTCTCTTTGTAGACAGTTCAACGGTGGCCTCTCTTCCACTCTATTAAAACGCAAATGGTCTATGTGGCGACGGACCATCCTCCCGTCCTCTAACCTAACGTTGAAGGACTGAGGACCGCAATTTTCATGTATAATACCAGCGAACCATTTGGTATTCGAGGAAAACTCTGTCCCCAATGTTCAAAACTCCTATCCCTAACGCTCTTGTCATATCTACGTTTTTGAGCTTCTTGCTTGGTAACCATTCGGCCCACAATATCCGGGAGGAGGAGGCACAAGTGTGACTTGAGTTGCCTGCCCATTATGAGTTCTGCGGGCGACATCCCTGTCGTACTGTGTGGCGTGATTCTGTACTGAAATTTAGAAAAATAATAAACAAAACATGAAAATATTAAAGTCCAATTATAAATTTCCTGGAATAATTTCCTGGAATTTTTCTACCCCCCCTCGTACATATTTCCACACCATTTGACGAATTTTGAAAACAGCTCCCGACGATTGACATGGGGTTTTTGGGGGTGTTGATTTCGAATATCATATTTTCGAATAACTATGATAATATTTTGTTTACTTTTGCTCACAATAGATACATAAAGTAAACACATCTCAAAAATAGGTTAGAATCTAGCTTTCAAATGTTGACATGGGGTATTTAGGGGTGCAGATTTAAAATACAATATTTTCGAACCATATCATAAATCATTTGTTTACAATAGATACATAAAATAAACAGATCTCACTATAGCTTTCAACGGTTGACCTGCGATTTTCGAGGTTAAGATTCCTAATATTGCATTATCGAATGTACCGACTCTGAATTAGTTGAAATAAGCGACTCAGTGAACATTTTGTGTTCGCTAGCCGTGCTACACAAGTGCGCGAAGCGCGCTCGTAATCTGTAAACAAGCTGGGTATTGTGTTAAAATTGCAGTAAAATCAAAATATAAATTGTATATTTACGAATAGTAGCCGAGAAGATTATTAATTTTGATTCATGAAATTAAAATGTTTCAGAAATTTTAAAATTTTATTCTACAGTAGCAAAAAGTTTTCCTCTAATTAGGGGGGGGGGTGTTGGCGATTATCCAAGGGTCGATTATCATTCGAATTTATATGATAATTGGTCTTTTTGTGTTTGTTTGTGTTTAATTTTTATAAGAAAGATTTCGAAAAATGTATATGATACCATATTAACTGTAATGTAGTTATATAGAGCATTAGCAAATGTTTATTTTCTTACAGAAAATGTATCTTTCATACCTATGTAGATTTTAGAAGAAAAAAATATTAAATTTTGGCATTATTTATTCAAGATGTACAGACAAACAATAGTGAATACACATAAGATTTTGAGAAAAATAATGATGTTACTATTATTAAAAGAAAAAAGACGAAATTTTACTTAGAGCTACTCCGATAAAGCCCATACTAGCTCCTACAGCTACAACTTCGGAACCCCCCGTCATCCCAGCTCCAACAACGATTATTCCACCTCCTACTATAGCAACTCCAACACCAATTATGATTACTCCAGTTCCGATATGTTCCCTTTTGTCATCGTCCATAGCCGTATTTCTAATTGAACAAGCAAAAAATATTAAATTATAACAATTAATTTCAGAAAAGATGCAAAATCGAAATTTTTTCTAGATGAGTAGACACTTATAAAAATGGTTTAAATATCTCAACAGATTTTAAATTTTATTTCTATTCAAAATACGAATGCTAACGTTATTATTCTTAATAATTATTAAAATGTTAAAATAACTCAAACAATCTGAAAAAGATGTTTCGTTTTATGTGAAGTTGTTACAAACGACAATAGAGTTCGATCTTATATAGTTCCTCTACTCATCTAAAATTACCTATTAATATTATATCACATTTGTTAGCGTTTTAAATGCAAATGAATTTTTTGAAGCATCACTATGACATTACATGATTTTTCATGCAAAAAGAATAGGAATGTTCTTCTGTAGGTAGACTTGTGTCGATTTTAACTTGTGTACCACTTAATATTCGTCTAATTACTTGTCTAATGTGCCTAATATCAGTTTATGAATCAGTAGATCGTGAAAGGAAGATCCCGATCTTAGCTGTTATTATGATCGGTGATCCCAATCGAGTACTTGTCTAAAAATATTTGGTGCTTAATTCAGTTGATACAAAATGATGGAAAAAACCTCGGTGGGAATGAGGCCGGGAGATATTTCATCGCCATGATCCCATTATATGGATATGATCATGGCTGATAATGAGTACCGTATTTACTTTTGTCTAATTTTTTTTGTTGAACTCGTGATTCATACTTTATTTAGGTAATGCAAAATACATTACTTGTTTATCATTCCCAACTTTAGAGACGCTCGGAAAATGTATCCTATTATTTATTGTTTATTATCTGAACATTACTCAAATTTATCAAAAAAAGCTGAACTTTCCAGGGAAAAAAGTGTAATCTGCAAACCTCTCAACTATCGCGAACTCGTCGTGTGTCTGACGACTTCCGCTGCTACAAGAAACCTTAATTCCATTTAAACAAAAGTAAACGAATAATTTATCATATTGCTCTGAAAATGTAATATTCGAAATCTACACCCCTGAATACCCCATGATACTCGTTGGAAGCCAGCTTCTAGCCTATTTTGTAATTTGTTTACTTTATATATCTAATGTAAACAAAAGTAACTTTGAATCTGTTGCAGGCGAAATGCGTTTCGCCTAGGCGGTGGGCGTTTCAATACAATAATTGGTAGTTAATATTGTATCTGGAAATTCGAGTGATTAATATACAGTAATTTGGTTAATATATAGTGAATAAATAAAGAAATGAAACATGATAAAAAGTCAGTTTGCTGTTTTTATTCGAAAATAGATTCAATCTCGTATCATTTCCTAAATAATCATATATTAACTACCCATTATTGTATTGAAACGCCCACCGTCTAGGCGAAACGCGTTTCGCGTTAAAACGCATTTCGCCTGCAACATGTTCATTAATCGAGTTTTAATAGTAAGGATTTGGTAGTTGATCGACAACGTCGCATAACTTAATATTTATAGATAAAACTTCCATTTTTCTTATATGTAATTTATCAATTTATCAGGGGAAGGAATATTTAATGATGTACAACAGAATTAAAGATTTACACAGAGAAAGCAAAACAATAGTTCACACACACAATAGTTCTTATTTTAAACCGAAAACGGACCCTAAAGTTCTGAAAACTGAGCCAACCCCACCGGCCATCTCAGTTCCAACCATCGCCAGCCCAGTGCCAACTACATTCAAAGCACCACCCAATACTACAAGGATAGTACCTGTCACTGAATCGTTTTCTCCTTTACCGCTGTTCATTTCTGTATCTCTAGAAATTGAGCTTTAACTTGAAGATTTTTCTTTTATGGGAAAATGTTGCTAACAATGCTCTTATATAGCTCCTCTATAAGAGCATTGTTAGCTTCTTATATAGCTCCCATACACGCTTAAAATTATATATTAATATTATATCACATTTGTTTGCGATTTTAACTTTTGTATCACTTAATTAATATTCGTCTAATTACTTATCTAACAGCATTTAGTGCCTAATTCAGTTTATGATATATAACAAGCGCGCTTCGCTTGCTTGCACTGCGGGGCTGGCGGACACTCTATGTCCGCCGGAGGCGCCCTTTGTGCGCCTGGGATCACATGGGAACACTTTGTGCGCCTGGGATCACAACTTCTACTGTTATAATCGATATCGCACGAAAAAATTCATTATCAATTTACTGATTCAATGCAAACCAGTTAATAATTTATGATCAAATCAAAATATGTTGTGTGCTGAGTAAACAAACTTTATAAGTTTCTTATTACTTAAGCAGATTAGTGTAGTATATCTACCAGTTGAATCAGTTTAGACCAGTTTTGACCGGTTAAAACTTTGATGCGTATTTATACATTCAGTAACTATTAAATCTTCTTATCTTCGGCAAGATATCAGGCCAAATTTGAGTTAAAGTAAATAAGAAAATTGGGTTAAGCTACCAATATTACAATATACTAAATTCAAAGTTTCTATGATTTCTAGTGTTTCGGTGATATTGAACCATTATCACAATTACATTTTACTAAATAAGAATATTGGGTTAGTTAAGCTACTAATATTACAATATACTAAATTCAAAGTTTCTATGATTTCTAGTGTTTCGGTGATATTGAACCATTATCACAATTACATTTTACTAAATAAGAATATTGGGTTAGTTAAGCTACTAATATTACAATATACTAAATTCAAAGTTTCTATGATTTCTAGTGTTTCGGTGATATTGAACCATTATCACAATTACATTTTACTAAATAAGAATATTGGGTTAGTTAAGCTACTAATATTACAATATACTAAATTCAAAGTTTCTATGATTTCTAGTGTTTCGGTGATATTGAACCATTATCACAATTACATTTTGCTAAATAAGAATATTGGGTTAGTTAAGCTACTAATATTACAATATACTAAATTCAAAGTTTCTATGATTTCTAGTGTTTCGGTGATATTGAACCATTATCACAATTACATTTTGCTAAATAAGAATATTGGGTTAGTTAAGCTACTAATATTACAATATACTAAATTCAAAGTTTCTATGATTTCTAGTGTTTCGGTGATATTGAACCATTATCACAATTACATTTTACTAAATAAGAATATTGGGTTAGTTAAGAAATCTTATACTAATTGATCTTCAATCAATTCGATACATATGTATCGAATTGATTGAAGAAACTGCCAGACACAAAGCTTATTTTTGGCATGTGGTCAATTTTAAACCCGTCACCAAGGAAAGAAATACATCATGAGAACTGACATTATGTTCAAACCTATGAGTTAAATATGTCATTCTCCATCTTTCAGTTTGTAGATAAACTAGATTTTTTGGTTCAATATTTTGAGGAAACTTTTGGGAATGGCTAATATTATGGCCATTGTGAATAATAAACTTGTTGCAGGTCCAAAAAGGCCCTCAGTGGGATATGGGCAGTATTTCATCACCATGATCTCATTTATATGCTACATGATCAAGTTTGATAATTTGACTGATAATGAGTACTGTAATTATTTTTGTCTGAATTTTTGTATTGAACTTTCAATTCATACAAGCGCGCTTCGCTTGCTTGCGCTGTGTGGCTGGTGAACACAAAGTGAAATGATGTTTAATCCAAATTCACAAACAAATGTGGAAACGCAAAAAAATGTGACATAATATTAATAGGGAAATTTTAGATGAGTAGAGAAACTATACATAGTATAAGATCAAAGTTCTAATGTTATTAGCAACTTCTCATAAGACAAAAACTCTTCTTAACTTTTAAAATAATGCCCAAAAATGGGCAACCTTTAAAAGGTCATAAAAGTGTAGAAGGTCACTTTAACGAAATTCTAAACCAATTATTTTGTAGAGGATTCAATTCTACGTCGTTTTGGTTATGAGGATTTTTAAACAGTGAATAACTTTTGAGTTAAAGTGATAACAGCTCCTCATAAAACAAAAAAACTCTTCCTCAAGTCATACTAATTTTTCTAGATTTTAATAATTATTTAAAATGAGTTAGTATCAATATTTTGAATAGAATTATAAAGCACTTGAATAAATAGCTAAGGATTGAGTGGATCAGGTTTTACTAATCAAATTGGAAAATTCAAGATTTTAAAACATCCCCAACTGAAAATCACTTTGATCATATTCTATTAAATATCTTAAATTCTGTTGAAATATTTTCGTTTGAATAATGGCTATCGTATTATTTTATAAAAATAAACAAACAAACACTTTTTGTAAGAGTCTGGTCATCTACGTATATGATATTAATTGTTAGAATTTACTTAGAGCAATCCAAAAGTTCTCATCCCAAATTTGTATCTCAAATGATAGTGAAAATAGGATATTTTCGATTTGTCCATTGTATTCCTTAGGGGATTAGCTTCCAATTTGTATATTGGTTTATTTTAAAAGGACAAATATTGTGGTTCCTACATTAGATTTGTGTACATCGGTTTAAAGTAGTTCATTTTAACGTGATTTTTGGGGTTCCCTTTGATATATTTCAGTTCTGAGTAATTTTAGATTAAAACTGATCCCTCTATCGAATTCTACGCATCAATTAACATATAGATTGACTTCTCAAGTATTCTAGTTTTAGGCTGATGGAATAATGTGTTTTGGTGGTTTACTACTACTACTTTTGTCCCACTTTTTAAATGGCAAAAATTAACCAAAAGTTTGTTTTATATTTGAAATAAATAATATCCAAATTTAAAATTTCATATTTCTTCTAAAATCTACATATGCATGGAGAGAAAGTACTTGTAAAATTCACTTATGATATTACCTATAGCTCACTATAATTAATATGGTAAAATTTACAATTTGTGAGAAAAACTTGACGTAATTGAAGCAATTGATAATAATAATAATAATAATAATAATAATAATAATAATAATAATAATAATAATAATAATAATAATAATAATAATAATAATAATAATAATAATAATAATAATAATAATAATAATAATAATAATAATAATAATAATAATAATGATAATAATAATAATAATAATATACATTTATATAGCGCAGATTCCATATTAATATGTTCAAGTGCGCTGTACAATTCAATAAAAGTAAAAGTGTGTTATGTATGTATGTATGTATGTATGTGTATGTATGCTTGTAAGGTATGTAATATGCATTGAAATTAATTTAATAAGTATTTATTTAAGTGGATGTGTCGTGCGCGATACGGAAAAGATGAGTTTTCAAGAGTTTTTTGAAGAGAAGAAGTGAGGGGGCATTCCGAATGCTCGGAGGAAGAAGATTCCACTCAACAGGCGCAGCTAAAGTGAATGCACGATCACCCAGAGTTTTGGAAGATTTGATAGTAGGATGCTCAAGGAGGATGGCGTTGGATGATCGTAGAGTACGATTGGATGACTTAACCTGTATGAGCTGGATGATATAGTCCGGAGCAAGAGAATGGATGACTTTGTAGGTTATGAGGAGGATTTTGAAGAGGATACGATGTTTAACAGGCAGCCAGTGGAGGTTAATAAGAAGAGGAGATGACGAAAAGGTACGAGATACATTGTAGATAAGCCTGGCTGCACTGTTCTGGACTCGCTGGAGTCGAGCTAAGAGGGATGAGGGGCAACCATACAAGATACTGTTACAATAATCAAGACGAGATGTGATAAGAGAATTAACGAGAGTTTCACAGACTTCCCTAGAGAGATACTTTCTAATACGCCGGATGTTATAGATGTAATAGAAGCAGGAGGAGGCAACTTTGCTGACCTGAGTAGACATTGAGAGGGTATTGTCGAGCCAAGTTCCAAGATTCCGTACTTCTTTGGAAGAAGAGATTCTCGACTCACCAACAGAGATGCTATCAGTTTGAACCTTAGATAGTTGTTGACGAGTCCCTATTATAAGGAACTCAGTCTTGGTGTCATTGATAAGCAACTTGTTGATGAGGAGCCAGGAACGGATCGCGGAGATGCAAGATTGGATGGCGGAGAAAGCAGATTCTTCAGAAGAGATGGAACCTGGTTTAAAAGAAAGATAGACCTGAGTATCGTCGGCATAGCAGTGCATGTCGGGGAGGTGGGACCTAATGAGGTCGAATAGAGGACTAGTATAGAGGCTAAAGAGAAGCGGACCAAGACAAGAACCCTGAGGAACTCCGTGTTGGACTGGGATATTGGAGGAATTAGAACCCCTAATCGAGACGAATTGAGTCCGACCAGAGAGGTAAGATTCAAACCAAGACAGAGAAGAGCCGCAAATGCCGAAATGAGACTGGAGACGGTTGAGTAAGATGGTATGGTCGACGGTGTAACGGTTGATTGCTTCCTAATTTTCTACTATTTTTAATTTTAGCAATGATGTAATGTTATTAATAAGTTTTCATATTTTGTATGATAAATGTTGTGTAATGTTAAATTCTACTAAATTTTAAAAATACTAAAATAGACGAGACATGAACTTAGTGTTGCTATGATGCCATATTAGCAATCAAAAGCAAACTAATGTGATATAATATTAATAGCCTAATCTTAGACGAGTTGAGGAACTATATAAGATCAATGTTCTATTGTTAGTAACAGCTTCTCATAAAACAAAAACTCTTCTTCAAATCGTACTAGTTATTCAGGATTTTATTCATCACTAAGATACTAATGTTAGAATTCGTATTTTGACTACAAAAATTAAAACTTGGCTATAAAGCACTTGATTGACTGGATCAGGTTTATTTAACAACGTGTTGTCTAACTGGAAATTCATGATTGATGTTCTAAAAAAATCTAACCCAACTGATAAATCACTTGATTATTCTATTAAAGATCTTAAATTCTTTTGAGATATTTTAGTTTGAATAATAGCTATCGTATTATATTTATAAAAATAAACAAACAAACACTTTTTATAAGAGTAGTTATCTAGACAAAAGAGTTGATTTTTGCGTCTTTTCGAGATCAATTATTAAGTAGAATTTAATAATACTTTTCTAGATCTTGTTTGTTCAATTAGAGATACGGCTATGAGTGATGACAAAAATAAAATTATCGGGCCTGGAGTCATAATGATTGGTGTTGGAGTTGCTATAGCAGGTGGTGGACTAATCGTTGTTGGAGCTGGGATAACAGGAGGCGTAGGAGTTGCTGCTATTGCATCTGGTTTGGGCCTTATCGGAGGAGGTCTAAGTAAACTGTCTTCTTTCTTTTCACAATAGAACAATAACAGCATTATTGTCCTCAATTCATGCGCGCAATGAGTATTTTCTAGCATTATTATTTGTATGCATATTTTGAATAAATGATTTCAAAATTTCATATTTTTAGTTCAGCTCCTAGTATAGGATACCCCATAGCATTCTAATACACTAAGGCAATGGCGCAGACCTTTTTTTCTTCACCATGGATTGGTTAAACGAGCTAAGTGAATTTATCACTAATTATCAATTTAACATTTATTCGCTTTCTATTTGTGCACCACACTTACTAAAGTCATATCATTGAGTCCAAAAGGTTAAGTACTTAATAAATGAGCGTTTATAATCATAATAAGTTCAATTTTAATTAGCAAACAAACAAGTACATTCGAAATAGATTCATAGCACAGCACGGCAAGACTAACAATAGACACTAAGTAGGAATAATCATTACTGAAATGGTGAATTACATGAATTAAATTAGTAAACTGAAGGATGTTATGAAGAGAAGATAATATTCTAAGATTAAGGAAGATCAAAACGTTGTTATTCCGTTAGACATCACTTCTCTTTCTTCATCCTTTATTCAGTCTTGTCACACCATTCCTAAGAAAGAGAAGAATTATTATACTTCACAACAACACAATTCTCTCACACATATCAATCCATTTGTCATCAACTATGATTAAAATTAGTACTAGTAATTTAGTACGAGTTGAACCGGGATAAAACTGTTTTCGAAGAACTTGAGAGTTAGCAATTTGATGAAAGTTTTATGGATAATACAAGTAGTCACGCAGGCGATAACAGCAATATATGGATACATAAGTGACCCCTGTCTAATAAATCTATGATAATTTATTGAGATCCCTTATCAGTTGTTAAAAGGTTAGATTTTTTGTATAAGAGAAAACTGCACACCCAGTCACGTTATTTTGCTACTAGTACTCAATTTGTGAATTATTAAATACATTTCATTAAAATCCCTGCAAACTATTCAAATATTATTTAAGAACTATGACTACTGTTAATAGTAAAGTTGTTTCAGCTCTAAAAAGACCTTCAGTGGGGATGCGGGCAGGCGTTATATCATGACCAGTCTCATTATTTTATAATACAGTAGAACTCGGTTAGTACGTGCTCGGGATACAACATACTTCGGCTTAGTACGTACTCATTTCTCTGAACCATAACTTCCTATGTAATATCAACTCGGTTAGTACGAACTTACGGATAGTACGTACTTTTTCCCGCGTCCCGTAAGGGTACGTACTAACCGAGTTCTACTGTATAATCAAGGCTGATAATTTGATATATAATTGGCTACAAACATTTAATTCACGAATTGAAGTCTCAATAACCATCAATATATTTTGAAATGCTGGCATATCGACTCAATCTCTAGCAATAAATCCTTTACCGAATAATTTGGTTAACCGAATAATACTTGATTATATTTTTGCATAAATGTTTATATAAATATTTATACAAAAATATATTCAAGTATAAGTAAGCCAATTATATTTATTTGTGTTCGGACCACTTCATGTAAGAACATGTGATTGTGTTTCAACTCTGATATTAGTATATTTCACATATGATGTAATTCTCATCAAAAATGATTACTCATCACATTGTTATGACGTCATCATTACGCATCAAAAAAAAATTTTAAAAATTGATAAATTTCGTGATTTTCCAAGCAATGTCGATTATAACAGTAAGACGGACCTATTTAGAGAAGTTATCTACCTTAAAATTACTCAATGTGAGCCCAGGCGCTCAAAGGGCTCCTCCGGCGGACATAAAGTGTCCACCAACCGCGGAGCGCGCTTGTATCATAAATAGCTCATTACAGTATTCAACTTTGATCATATAGCATATAATGAGATCATTGTGATGATGAAATACCGCCCGCATCCCCACCAAGGTTTCATCCAGCTTTCCAAAGTTATACGCCTAAATGGACGTCACCATTTTTTTTCGACGCGCCTAGACTCATTTTTATATACTAGCAATTTTATATGTTTTGTGCCTCGCGCCTAAGTAGGCGTATGCCGCGCGCCTAGCCCCCAAAATCATACGCCTAATTATGATCCATGAGATCAAATACGCGCCTCTAGGCGCGCCCAGTATGCCTGGATGAAAGCCTGATCCCCACTGAGGGTCTTTTTGGACATGCAACAAGTTTATTATTCACAGTGGTCATAATATTAGTCATTCCCAAAGTTTCCTCAAAATATAACGAAAAATTATAGTATCTACAAACTGAAAGATGAGAATGACATATCTAACTCATAGGTTTGAACATGATGTCAGTTCTCATGATGTACTTCTTTCCCTTGGTGACGGGTTCCCCGGCATGTAGACACCGTCTGTCATCCTGGAAGAAGACGGTGCACAGTCCAGGCTGTGGAACCACACTGTAATGCTCCCATTCAGATCCTTTCGGAGTTCTAAAGTTAGTACAGCCACCCTCGAACTCATCCTGTGAGTTGAGGTAGACCAGGAGAGTTAGGAAACTTGTTTCTCCGGTCTCAGGGTCAGTATATCCGCCGTCAACGTGCTCCCCGAAAAAGTGGTTCTCTCCTCCCACATACCGACACACTCTTAGACGTGGATTCACTCCACACGGTTCCCATTTCTTGCCACTTCTCTCTGCCGTCAAATCTTTCACTTGGTCGCGCACTCTCTCCCACATGAGTTTGCTCAGGTAGGTGTCGTCTACAAGGACTCGGTCACTTCTACGATCCCTGTAGAGAAAGCAGTAGGTATCTGCTTTTTGGAATCCATGCTTTTCTGTTAGTTCTATAACCTTTTTACATTCCTCAGGTCTTAAAAAGTTGTGGAATATCCATCCTGCTTCATTGATGAAAGTTTCCTTTTTGATTTCTTGGCTTCCTAAAGTTGGTGAATTACATGAAATACTTTTGTAAAGGTCTTTTCCAGGCGGGCAAATAGGATCCTGGTTCATGAATGTTCCTAAGGATGCCATCAAATTCAATTGAAACTAAACCACAGTACTTTGTCCTATAAATAGAATTTTATTCACAAAATAGGTATAGGAAAGTTCTATTTTAATCTTACTGGTTTCATTAGTAAGTCTACATCACCAATACCTACGCTGATAGAGTCAGTAATGTATTTCTTTTATTGTATAATGATTTGATACTAATATTTACTGTATTGCCAAAGCAATGCTTTTTTCCATCAAATAACGTATAGATTACCTGTATTTTGTTCTAGAACTATTGAAATTTTAGGAGACATACATAATTTATGGAATACCCGTTAATTAACCGTTCCGTCAAGTTCCGTAAATTAGGTACTCAGAATTCACTGAATGGTTCCGTTCAATTCCGTAAATTAAGAATGTCCAATTTTAGGTGTAAGGCTTGGCAACTTTTTTGTATCTGAGTTTATATTTTATTCACTAACCTCAGTTAGACATGGCAACCAATCCTGAGGAGATGAATGGACATAACACAGACGTATCTACTGATGCAGATACAGACCAAACCAGCTTCAAATTCCACAAAATCTCCAAGCAGACTCGGAAACTTCTAAAAGACAACGGCTACAAGGTCTTATTCCCTGTCCAATACCTCACGTACGGAGATATATTCGCGGGCAAAGACACTCTCGTACAGGCGAGGACTGGAACGGGAAAAACTCTGGCATTCGTCCTCCCTCTCGTCGAGAAAATCCGCAGCCGCGAACTCACACACAAGTCGGATAAGCCTATCATCCTCATTCTGGCGCCCACGCGTGAGCTGGTGCAGCAGATCACGCGTGACTTCAGCATGCTCACGACTGAGCTCAGCGTCGTGTCTGTCTACGGCGGAGTTCCCTACCAGCAGCAGATAGAGGGGATAGACAGGGGAGCACAGGTCATAGTCGGTATGTCCATATATGGTAGCAGCACATACATGCCAACCGTTTTTGGCGGGACGTCCCGCTTTGTTCACTCTTCTACTGAGCTAATTTTTCGCGATTGTCCCGATTTTACATGAAATTTCCCCATTATGTACCGTTTTTAAAAATTCAATGTATAATACAG
Organism: Aphrocallistes beatrix; assembly: GCA_963281255.1. Classification (NCBI taxonomy): domain Eukaryota; kingdom Metazoa; phylum Porifera; class Hexactinellida; order Sceptrulophora; family Aphrocallistidae; genus Aphrocallistes; species Aphrocallistes beatrix. The sequence continues at coordinate 2,266,983 of OY725490.1, forward strand.
GCCCGGAGAAGCAAATTTTTATTGGTCCGACCACCCGGGTTGACATATCTACCAATTTTTAAGCTATGCTGGTGTTTAGGATGTTAGCGGGGCACAATAAATCATGGTTGATATTACAGAAAGTCAATATGAACTTTTATATACTCATACATGCCAACCTGAGCCATGATAAAAGCGGGACGCAGCGTTGAATTTCGCGAGACATCAATAGAAAAGTATTATACATATATAGAGTCACAAAAAGCGGGACATAATGGGGAAATTTCATGTAAAAGCGGGACACTCGAGAAAATTAGGTCAATAGAAGAGAGAAAAAAGCGGGACGTCCCGCCAGAAACGGGACAGTTGCGTTCAGTTGTCAGTTCTATTTATAGCTGCTCTGTAGGAGCTCCTGGGAGAGTGCTGGACCTGGTGAAGTCGTACCATCTGGAGTTGTCAGGAGTGTGCCACGTGGTGCTAGACGAGGCGGATCAGCTGTTGGAGAGAGGATTCACGGAGGATATCGAGAACATCCTCTCTCACACGAGACTACAGGAGACACATTCCAAGACACAGTTCCTGTTGTTTAGTGCAACTTTGCCTCGATGGGTGGAGGACATGGCGGAAAAGTAAGTTTCAAAAGCTGACACTTAGAAAGCTCTGACATGAATACGTAATTATCAAATACAAGTGACTCTCCGCTTAATCGGGACACTTTGGTCCCGGATTTTTTGTCCCGATTAAGCAGAGTTGATTGTATTAACATATTTATTTCCATTTCTCTGCACTTACTGATCGACCGAAACACATACGAATATGTGACATTAAGTATTCCAGTTCCAGAGTTGTATTACTGTGTTGATAAAATCAAATTTACAAATTGAATGCCATTTTTCATTATTCCTTATTATGAAAAATTTCGTTTTGTCTACCAGAGTCCTGCATGGAAATTTCATAATATACGTATCTCCTAAATCCGAATTACGTCATAACTCCATGTTGAATGTCCTCGTTTTGACTAGAAAGGTTCATTAATTAACGACTTGGGATCAAAGGTATAAATAGAAATGACCCCACTTTCAGTTCACTTTCACTTTCACTTCAACATTCCCGGACGTGCCAGGGTTTTAATTGAGAATAGTCATTGATTGGAATTTGAATAATGACGCACATAGTCTCATTTCTCAGAATACAGTGTGTCACTCTTAGCTGCCACTCCTCACAGGTACATGAGCAGGGAGCACAGGCGGGTGGATCTGATTGGCTCTGAGCGCGTGAAGACCTCCATCACGGTGGAGCACAAGGCTCTGAGGTGTCCTTACACAGAGAGACACTCCACCATGGGAGATGTGGTGCAGATGTACGCCACGCGGGACAGTAGAGTGATGGTGTTCTGCCCCACCAAGCTGGAAGCTAACGAGGTGTCTCTCAGCAACTGCATACGGCTGTCCTGTCAGGTGTGAAGTTTGTGTTATATACTTATTCTCGGTATCAGGGATTATATATTACAGTACACCCTCGCTAATCCGAACAGCTCTGTTCCAATCATCGAAAAAATCGTTCTTAAGAATGAAGTGTTCGGATTGGCGAGGTTCGGACTATCGAGGGTGTACTGTACTGTATTATATAGGGTGCTGCATAGTCGTTTATACGAAGTTAATACCAATCAACAATCCCGATATGAACTCCTAATAAAAGGCTTTATAAACTTTGCAACTTTAGCAAAATAGAATACCTTTTAAGATACTTAGATGCAATAGAACTTTGTTAATACGAACCAGGGATGATCTAAATTTGTTCGTATTAATCGGAGTGATTTACATGTATTTTCCTCCGTATATGTTCATATTATCCATGGTATAAATAGCACATTTGAATCATAAAGAAATCAGTATTCTGCTGGATGGCCTTTAAGTATTGATCTGCAAAACTGAAAATACTAAAATATTCCAAACTTTTTACCACGACTGTATGTACAAGTGACTCCGCTTTATCGGGACACTTTGGTCCCGGATATTTTGTCCGATTAAGCGGAATTCCCACAATTAACCGATGAAATTAACTATTAGCTTCCATGTATGGGAACAATTCCGTTCCTGGAGACTTCTCCCGATTAGTGGAGTTGACTGTATGTACTGTGTTATGGACAATGCACACCCATAATTGACGTCTACAGTACTACTCGTAGGTGCTGCACGGAGATATTCCGCAGAAACAACGAGAAGTGACCTTGGAAGGTTTCAGAAAAGGAAGCTTCCAGTGTCTCGTCACGACAGACGTAGCTGCTAGAGGACTAGACATTCCAGAGGTTGACTTGGTTGTCCAGTGCGAGCCTCCTAAAGACATCCACGCTTACATCCACAGGTCTGGCCGCACGGGGAGGGCGGGCAGAGAGGGAGTCTGCATCATCTTCTACAAGTCCAGCCAGGAGATGCAACTCAGGAGGATCGAACAAGTTGGTGAGTTGGTCGGAGTTAGCATAGGCGCCGGACCAATGTTTACGCCAAGTTACTTCATAGTCACTTTAGTGCAGCGGTTTTCAACCTTTTTGGGCTGTGGACCCCTCCTATTAACCGTAATACAAAATTTCGAATCCTGTGGACCCCCTGATATATTTTGTGGACCACTTAGGGGACCATGGACCCCAGGTTGGGAACCACTGCATTAGTGCTTACTATCGAAGCGTTGTTAGGATTTAATGTACGAAATTTTACATGTATTTTGTCATTTTATCGAGAAGTATATACTAATTTCGATGAGTCTAGGTATATTATACAATTAATGTTGTCATCTTTCAGAGGAAAAGCCCCTGGACCCCACTGGGGGCTTACAGCGCCCCAGACCCCCAGCTGGATGCTGTGTACCCCCCGTCACTAAAATCCTTGGTTACGCCGGATCAATGCGGAAGTACTTCCGGCGTCCCTGATTAGAAATAATATTTTAGTGCTCCGCGCTTATAGAGAGATGCCATACATGCCAACATAAGCCATGATGAACGCGGGACGCGGCGTTGAATTTCGCAGGACATGGCGGGACGTAATAGAAAAATATTATATACGGAATCAAAATAACAGGACACTCGTGAAAATTTGCTCAATAGAAGAGTGAAAAAGGGTTGGCATGTATGCCTTGTGGGATGGACGGTATGCTAGAGTCCTTGTGTAAGCACTCCTGTAGAATCTAACAGTACAATTCTTTCTAAATTTGAGATGTGGAATCACATTGTGATGTACACCTCTGATGTTTTATTCCCGCGAAATTGAAAATAATTCAATACAATTGAGCTACGATTCTTGTCAGTGAGAATGAGTTTCCCTATCTTCGTAGCTGGAATTCACTTCACGCGTATCGGAGCGCCTCAGCCCTCAGACCTGATAGACAGCTGTTCCAAAGAGGCGCGGAAGAGTCTCGCTAAGATCCCAGCCGACATCATCCAATCCTTCAGACCGTCCGCGGAGAGTCTCATCGAGGAGAGAGGAGCTGCGGACTCCGTGGCCGCGGCCCTGGCCCTGGTTTCCGGGTACACGCAGATGCAGACCCGCTCTCTCCTCTCCGGACAGAAAGACTTCTGCGCCCTGCAGATGAGGGTTAGTCCCGTCATAGGCACCGAACTTTTCGAAATCTAAGGACAATTTCAAGGTTCCAGTGGGGGCTCAGCCCTAAATTTTGTATTGTGTCTATGTTGCCATCTTCGAATCCAGGAGGGGCTCGAGCCCCCCCCCCCCCAGCCTCCCGGGTTCTTAGGCGCCGAACCCGGGGGGGCTGGAACCCTCCTCCCTAGATTCGAAGATCACCCATAGACGCAATACAAATTTAGGGCTTGTTTGCATAGAATTTTGAGACAATGATTGAAAGGAAAAAATCAGGTTGAGTGAAGTCTTGGGTATGAATTAATAATATTGAGATTATATACGCAACTAGTGAACTCAGTTTCAGAATTCTACGCAATTCCTGGTTCAATAACACTATGTCTCAGAATTCCACACAACAGAACTCCAAAATTGCCAATAAATTTCGAAAAGTTCGGTGCCCCTGAGTCTCATATGCGTTATTACTGTTTAAGTGTCATACCAGGGCGGATACAGATTACAGTAGAACTGAATAATCTGGAATTCCTTCATAATCTGATATTTTTAACTACGAGTGTTGGATTGCGCTGGTTCAACTGTAATTTGAAATCTATGTAATCAACTCCAACTCTGGCCGAACAACGATATTTACTTATAAATATTCAGAGTTTGCTAATCTACACAACTTCCTACAGTTGTGAAGCTTTACATATATTCATTGCTTCACTGGACTATGAATAATAGGGGACGCTGCATTAGTTCGAATCTCAGGGTTGTCACTAGTTCGAATATCATAGGTTGTCATTAGTTCGACTCGGTTTTACTAAGGTTGTCATTAGTTCGACTCGGTTTTACTAAGGTTGTCATTAGTTCGACTCGGTTTTTGCTAATTGATTTATGAGAATACGAGTGTGTAAATATTCCATATCATTTCAATATGCATGGCCGTAGACAAGGTGGGGCTTGAGGGGCTCAGCTCAAGTCAGTGATGTTTTTGCAAATCTTTGAAGTGGGGGAACGGTCAACTTTTCAAGTATCTGATTTATTGATTTTTGAAGCGAAATTTTGGGTTATTGACGCAATCAGATAGGTATTTATAATATTAAAGTGCACTTCCCAAGAATCGATAATACAATGACAACAAAACAATAGTACATCAAAAGAATACCCGAGATCGGACGTGAAGCGTTCGCAACTGCGTAGCGCGAGCAGGCATAACAAAATCCAAACTCATCATCGTAAGGTTTCAATACTATAGAATGTGAAACCTACAAAACCGAGTCGAACTAATGACAACCTTAGTAAAACCGAGTCGAACTAACGACAACCCTAGCTAAAACCGAGTCGAACTAACGACAACCCTAGCTAAAACCGAGTCGAACTAACGACAACCCTAGCAAAAACCGAGTCGAACTAATGACAACCCTAGCTAAAACCGAGTCGAACTAACGACAACCCTAGCAAAAACCGAGTCGAACTAATGACAACCCTAGCAAAAACCGAGTCGAACTAATGACAACCCTAGCAAAAACCGAGTCGAACTAATGACAACCCTAGCAAAAACCGAGTCGAACAAATGACAACCTATGATATTCGAACTAGTGACAACCCTGAGATTCGAACTAATGCATGCACCCCGAATAATATTCTTGTATCCATTGTACCATCATTTCATTCCTAATAATAAGTAGGTTACTTCATTATAAGATCATACAATATACAACTCTTCATAGTTTGAAAATTCAGGTCTATTATTAGTAAAAGAAATTCAAGTTTGAATCCATTCATAATCTGTGTCTGATTTTAATATAATTGCAACTAATTTTAGGTTTTAACTGAGGCTAGGGCAGTTTCGTATTTCTGGGCGATTCTCCGTCGCTACATCGACAATGAAACCATGGATAACATCAAAGGCCTACGCATGTGTGAGGACCACAAAGGCTGTGTATTCGACGTCCCATCGCAGCTTAAAGATGACGTCACATCTCTGCTATCCACGATGCAAGATGTGGAGATATCTGTGCCGAACGAACTGCCGACCTTGGTCGATGTCAACCTGAGGGAGCAGGGGGACAATGCGTCCGGTTTTAAGCGCCGGTATGACAGTCGGGAAGGGCCGGGAGCTAAGAGGGGTAGGAATGGGTTCGTGAGAAATTCTGATCGCGGAAGGTTTGGTAACAGAGGACAACCTCGGTATGGGAGAGAAAAACCTTCAAACGGATTTGCCAGAAAATTCCAAGCTTCTAGAAAACAGTATTAAAATTCTAGCAATCTTTGTAGATTAGGAAAATTAAGTTTGCAGTTTTCATTCAAAATTTAGGATAAATTAAAGAGCCTGGTTGTTGATATTGTTATACTTTCATGCATCTAAATACATACAGAATTACCGCAGCGTTTCAAAATGGTTCCAAAGATCAGTTTATGTAACACAGATACGATTGAATGGATTGTGGCGCAATGACAAATTCAGCTACTCTGCTTGAAATAATATAATTCTAAATCTGGAAACTGAGATAGATTTGAGTATTTATTACAGTACACCCTCGCTAATCCGAACAGCTCTGTGCCAATGATCGAAAAAATCGTTCGGATTGGTGAATTTGTTCCGATTAGTGAAATAACACTAATTCAATGGGATATAAACTATAATACATTTGTATTGTTAGAATATTAAGAATAATAACTTATGATTCTTTTTTTAACAAGGTTTCTGAATCAATGAAAGATATAATGTTATAAACGTTGATTTAAAGCATAGAGGCGAATAATATTATATTTTGGGTGTTCGGATTAGCGAGGGTGTACTGTAATAACCACTATATTTGGTTCAGCAGATGAATATCAATTTTTATCCAACATATTTTTTTAAACAATTTCTCGTACAATTCGAATCTCCTCAGACAAATCTTTAATTTGGAATTAATAGCAAATCTTACTCATTCAAATATTTATCTCAATAAAAATTCATAAACCAAGGATTTTGCAATTTTTTCAAATTTAGCTTCATAAATCCACTTCAATCTTATTCTAAATCTGAAGCTTTGAAAAATCCCTCTCCATTCCCAAGAGTAAACATTCTCTTGACCCCAGAGAGAATGTATAAACACTCTAAAGTAAACAACAACAACACAAGGAGACAACAATTCACTCAATTAATAACATAATTGCTTAACATAATCTCATGCAAGACTAACTACAGAATAGTGAGGAAGGAAGCTAATACACTAGATATAGAATGTAAAAATGTAGTATCAGAGCTCAAATATAAAAATAGCTTGATGTCTGTTGCAAGCCATTCTGACGACTGATTATCACTTCTCTTTCTTCTCCTAGACCCACCCGCTCGCTTAGATATCTCTTACTTGGTTCCAGTGCTGTAGCGTTCCTAGACAGACAACTCATTAACACCACTACGTAGCGACGAATTATGATGAAAGAATGCGAATTAAAACAATTATTTGGGTGAAAAACATTCAAATACCATATATACTCAAATAATCGCCCCCCCCCCCCCCCAAAGAGGTGCTATTTTTTTCTACCCCTCGGCTCTCAGAATAATTCTTCCCTCCTACTATTTATCCGATCATTCATGCAGTTATATTCGTTGGAGTATCTTATTTCTGAAATATGAATTTTTCAGGTAAATGGGAGTAAAAATTAAAATCACCCCGGCTACTATTCCATGATAATATACGGTACCAAGTTCTGACAAGTTTCAAAGTGTTAAAACATGATTAATCAAGTCACCTTCTTTGCGATTCTCTTCATCTCGTCGTTGAGGTCTCCGTAGTCCAGGTCGTCCAGCATGCAGGTGGAGGCTGCGTACTCTAGGATGAGTCGCATCGTCTCCATGCCCTGCTCGTACAGGACCTCCTGGCAGTCCCGCGAGTTCGTGATTGGCTTCCCTTCGTTGTTGCTAAGCTTGACTCGACGTAAATGCTGGTTTGGAATGTCCTTTATGAACAGCCATCTCACACGGAACTTGCCTTTCCACTTGTCCTGTAATGCAATGTTATGTCATTGTATTGAAATAGTACACTGTTATAGTCAAGTATCGAAACGTCGAAGCTTTGGAATTTTGTTCTCACTACTTGAGTTGATTAAATGGACCATGGATAATCGGGACAACCGGTCAATTGGGACAAATCTCCAGGAACGGAATTGTTCCCAATACATCGAAGCTAATACTAAATTTCACAGCTAATTGGGAACTTAAAAGTGACAAAATATCAGATCCCGATTTCGCGGAGTCAAATGTATTATTAACCGAAACAAGGAGTACATTCTATAAAAAGAAAATGCCAAGATATGCGGCAAATAAATCACAAAATTCTACTCAAATATTTAAGTGCCAGTTAGAATAATGGAGACATAAGTTATAGAACAAATCAGTTTGAATAGTAAATCTTTCAACTAATTTTTCAGATTTACCCAATTGTTTCCTATAAAATGATTCTTTCCAAGAGCTAAGAACTAATTATTCTCGCTCGGGCTAAGCTAAATTTGGCAGAGATAAACTTACCTGCGAGAAGATGCCTGTGTGGACGTACAGGTCTACTTCTGAAGTCATCTGCGCAACCCCGCAGAAATGCCCGCTGGCATTCACAGAGAAGTACAGGTAGATGGGCCTATCTCCTTGATCTCGGAATGCGTTGTCCAATCGCTTATTCCCGCTCTCAGTGCTGGTCCAGATCTCGTGGCGGATGGACTGGCGGATGTCCTGCTCGGAGTAGCTTTTTATGACGAAAAACCGCGCTTCTTTGAGAGGAATTCCGTCCAGGGTTTTGGGGTTGAAATGCCGCTTCAGGCGTCCTAGCACGTCTGAGCTTGGAGGCTGGCTAGGCGGGGATTCGTGCGATCTTCTATTGTATCTATACAGTACAAGCATTTACATAACATCTGAACAGTGGCGTAACCAAGGAGGCAAGAGATTATCTAGGAGCGCGAGACGATCCTTTAAGCGTATGGTTCTAAACCCGAAATTGTTTAGGAGCGTAAAAATTAAGAAGATTACCCAATTTCCGACTTTACCTTATATTATATTATGTGGTATTTATAGATTTAGGTGTATAGATATTTCTGGGTTTGAGACTAGGAGCGTATCTCCGGAGGGCTGTCTAACACCTTGCAGGGGGTGATTTGGGTGTTCGAAGCTTCATAAAATTATATTTTATACATAATCAGTATACTCGATTTACAATATTTACGTTTTGTTGTTATTGATTGTAGTGTTAAATTTCAAATGAATGAAAATACATTGTTATAAATTTCAGTTGTTGGCGTGGACAGACGAATTCACTGTGTAATACAGGCTGACACTCTTCCCATTCCACATTGAGTCAGCATTCCTTCACGAAAATCCTGGTTACTACGCCGCTGTTTGAAATTTATTGTGGGATTTGCCTTGTATCAAATCGTATTTTGTATCAAGTTACTCGCTAATAATGACTCTAATAGAAACCTTAGCCAACTTCTACCAATACCAATATGCAATCAAGAAATTAATTGCTATATTACATAAATTCCTAATTGCTCCGTCTAATTATAATGCAATTTCCATAATAACATTTGGCGTCATCACATGGCAGTCATAACTAACTATGAAACTTTCCTATCAATTCATTACGATGCAACTTTGCTAGTTATTAAATAAGGCAATTAGAGAAGACTTAAAAATTGAATAAAATCATTAGGAAGGCAGCAAACTATATAATGGTTATATTGAACAGGAATTTGATCAAATATTAAATTACAAAAATAGTATCAAAAGAAAACTAAAGCGATAGCTATTCGAGTCTCCTATTTGATGACAGAGATATTCATGATTCCATCCTTTCGAACACGCCTCTGAAACAAGAACTGAAACGAACACGCAATCAGAATCCCGAATAGTATGCTAGGGTAAGGAATCATGAGAGTTGCACCACCTATCACATGGTTCATTAAGAATGATCATACATAGCTTAAAATCTGTGAAAATATTATACTACCCTCCCTATTATGCCCATGTCTACGTCAATCAAGTTGTATGCGATGCGTGTAAATATGCTAAGACTATTATTTTAACTGTAGAATGCCCAGCATTTATATGGCTTCAGTGCCATAGAAAATGGCTGGGAGACATCCGCGATATCGAGGACACTGTGTCCCCTCTGGGCATTCTACGGTTAAAGGAACAGAAATAATTCAAAAATCCTTCACAGGCAAGATGGGTGTGCTTCTGCTTTATAGGAGACGATGACAGAACTTAATTCTAACATTTAGTCATCCGATTTCGGATTTTAACACTCGAGATTTCAGTAGTTTAGTAGAACTTAGTAGAATCCAATTTGAGAAGGGTGGATTTTCGATTGTTTCTGTGTCATCATGATAATTTAAGTATACTAATTTATTTAAATACTTTCTGTCATTATTAACATCTCAGTAATCACAGATTTCTAAATCCTTCTTATTCTAGAGCTAATTATTCTTTATAACGTAAATTAGGTGAAATGGAGCGAAATAATTTCGCATTTGAATAAGCAAAAATCGTATTTACATGTATCCGCACCTTCACAAAATTTCCAGTTCTTATCCTTCAAACTCTGGTCAGGACACGAACTACAGCCGTCCGGACTCCAACACTCATTTAGAACTGTGCATCTATTGGCTCATAGAACCAATCTAACAGCATAGAAGCACACTACAAACGAGTGGATCCCGTATAAGGAGTTATTTTATTCAATATTAACAAACTATTTTTACATTTTCCAAAGAGGATGCAACCACCATTCTCTGAGAGTGTAGCACTAAATAAACCGTTTCGAATTAGCGAATGTGAGCACTGGTATTGAAGCTAATGTTTCAGAAATTCTAAAAAATATACATTTTTCTGTTAATTCTTAATATCTAAAGCCGAGGGATTTTAGAATACAGAAAGAACCTCGTTAATACGAACACCAGGGATGGTCAAAATTTGTTCTATTATCCAGAATTCGTATCAACCGGAGTGATTCACATACATTTTTGTCTGTTCGGGATAAAATATCTGTTCGTATTAACAAGGTTCTATTGTACGTTACTTTTATCCCAACAACATCAGTGTGTGATAGGAATTCACTCACCTGGACGAGTAGAATTGTGTGCTGTCGCTGTGGGCGCCAGAATAGGAACTGTCAGCTGACTCAGGCCGCTTCTCTCTCCGAATTCCGTTGCTCGTCCCTCTGTCGCGGTCCCGGTGGGCCGTGGGGGGACTGTTCCAGTGTCCGCTCGTACTGACCGGCTGTCGGTACATCTCCTGGATGTCCCCCACGCCCCCCTGACCGTAGTACCCCATCCTCATGTGCACCTCAGGGTAGTTGGACTCTACCTGACTACCGTCTGGGACAGAAGGAATGTGATAGGCGCGGGTAGGGTCGGACTGGTAGTCTGGGTGTACGGGGACCATCACAGTGGGCATGTCGTAGTGTGTGGACATGTCTGGGATGAGAACCTTGGAGAATACACACGAATGAAACCTCCCATTGATAATGGCCTCTATCCATATCCCGTAATAACAGCCTGTGACATCTGGCGGATATTTCGGTAAATGTTATAAACCCAATTTGGAAACACTGGTTACAGTTCCATCCAGGTATATATGACTAGCGACAAATTAATCCAGAAATATAGACTTAAATAGTATGTGAAATTCTTCTAGAAATATGGTTGATGGGATAGAAATACTCAGTTAAGGGCGATTATAGAAGTTGCCACCACTGTCTAAACCAGGAGCGTAGCCAGTCAATCCGACCCGGGTTGAAAACGGCAAATCTAGAGGTCCCGGCGGGCCCTTGGACTAAATTCAAAAACTTCTGGTTCATTCCTTGGAATAATCGAAAACAGATAAGAGATCGTAAAACTATAATCGAGGTTGGCAAAACCTCAATGAACAGGAAAATATTTCCAGGAAAATTCAGTAGTGCTGTGTCACAGCAGAAATTATATCGTAGTTAAAATTCCTAAATATCACAGGTTGGGAACTGTACCCTAATAACAGAGGAATGTGGCAGTACCTGGGGCGAGTGTAAGATCTGGTGGGGAGCGAACATCTGTGTGTCTGCTACGGAGAAGGGAGGGGCGGTGATGATCGGCTCCAGAGCGAATATTCCGTCTGTGTAGTGCTGCGCGGGAGGGTAGAAGTAGTGCGGACTGGGGACCAGGAACTGCTGTGTGTAAGGAGGGATCATCTGCAGAGAGAGACGAGTAAGTCAGTATGACAGAATTAATTGGAATTGTGATCCTACTCAAACTTAATATTTATTATGAAATCGTATTTGAATTGAGTTCACCCAACAAGAAAAATATACATACTTGCCAACTGTCCCGTTTTTGGCGGGACGTCCCGCTTTTTTCAATCTTCTATTGAGCTAATTTTCTCGAGTGTCCCGCTTTTACAAGAAATTTCCCTATTATGTCACGCTTTTTTTGACTCTATGATAATACTTTTCTATCGCGTCCCGCCATGTCCCGCGAAATTCAACGCTGCGTCCCGCTTTTATCATGACTCAGGTTGGCATGTGTATGGCAGAATTAATTGGAATTGTGAACCTACTCAAACTTATTTATTATGAAATCTTATTTGAATTGAGTTCACTCAACAAGAAAAATTTAGGTTTCTGGATCGCCACTCTCAGATAATTTGCCGCCATACCATCCCCAGAAGAATATATCACCGCTACGGATGGATTTATATAGATGGTTCAGCCAGACAAACTTTTGGGAGTTATATTATATGGAATAAGACTGGAGTGAAGATTCATTATAAATTCCCTGCCCATGTTGCCCATGTTCTAAATTTGAATGCATATAAACTGTCTCCTTAACTAAGACCGAACTGTGAAATCAAATAAAACCTCAAAGGTTTAAATAATTAACAGAATACTTTGGCGAGTCAGTGAGGCCAAGACAAAAAGATTAGAGAGCAGCTTCTGTCTAAATTTTGAGAATAATAAGACATGAATCTACACAAGCAGACAGGAAGGAATAATTCAGCGAGGAAATCATTTCAAGAACATTACATGATGTCGTGATATAACGTAGAATTGATCGTGCTCATTTGTATGATATCTAGAATACTTCCACTACACTCAATAACCACGTTATAAAACGAGGACAAACCGTTTCCTTCTCTACAGAAGTATACTTGTAGATTAGGAAATTTATGAAAAATGAGTCCCTCATAATGGGAACAAGCTGTCTACAGCCAAATGACATTCGGGAAAATTCGGACAAACCTCCTAATGGATATATAATGTGTCATACCTAAAATGATTTATCACAACTTCAATGATGAAATTTCTGAGTTCGTACGAGTATGCTTAATCGCAAAAGCTCTCTTTTAGAATGAAAGCCTTCACTCTATTGGCTGTCGCCGCTAATTCAATAGAATAATAGGCCGATAAAGTGACGCAGCCTTACCTGCTGTATAGAATCCTGAGATGCGAGCGATTCCATTGAGCTGTGATGGGAGCCGGGGTAGTAGTAAGGAGACCTGTTCATTCTATCTGTGAGGTAGTAGTACGGGTCTTGTGTGTGGTAGCCTAGCAGAGAAGATGAGTTTATAGGCATACGCTAATGCTGTAAAACGAACAAATGTTAGAAACCCAGTTTTAGTTGGAAATCGGCGCCAAATTCTCTTACTAAGGAATGAATCCAAGATATAGTCCTTGGTCTAGTATAAGCCATAAATTTGGCAGACAAAAATAGTCCCAAATTCATTGATTTTGCATAATTATCAGTTATAGAGAGGATCAAAGTGAGCAGCCAAAATAGATTATTGTTACAAAGCAATGGAGTCTGAAATTTGATCATTTCAAACCAGAAAAGAATGTGTAAGGGTGAAAGTTGTCAAATAAAATTGCTAAATAGAATCAGCTTTCTAAATCGGGTTTCGTATTTGGATGGAATTGAATAGGCTTAGCTTTTAATGTTTCTACAAAACCATTGTGAATACGTACCAAACCATTGTTCAATTATGATTTCAATTCACTGTGTGCAGACTATATAAATGGATTATGGATAATATATATGGCGAGTACATATATGTTCTTATATATCAGGTGAGAAATTGTTATTGTGTTTTTGGTAGAAAATTAATTGTAGCATTTTTTTCTAGTCAATTTTGAGATAAATCTTTTACTGTGAGAATAAGGCAATTTGATAATTTCAATAAATAATACAGGTCACCAGTGTACTATGTATTGCCTTACGAACCAAATCGAAAAGAATACTTGTCAATTTGTATAAGAAACCAGAACATATTGGTTATGAATCTTCTGAAAAATGTCAGAATATGTCTATTCGGAATCTGAACTTTCTAGTTCTCCAATCTCTATGCCCATATATGGAATGACTCAATTGTACAGGGAAGTATATATATACATCTTATCACTGTAACTCACTGTGTCTTCTGAGAGAATGATTAGTGTGGTTATGATGTGAAGAATCCGGCGTACTCTCTTTAGAGCTACGTGGCGGACTGCTGGTGTTGGGGTGTGGTGTAGAGCTAGGCTCTCCCGCCCCAGACTACACAAAGTATACTATAAATAGCTCCATTCAAACCTACTGCTTGTATACTATAAATAGCTCCATTCAAACCTACTGTTTGTATACTATAAATAGCTCCATTCAAACTACTGTTTGTATACTATAAATAGCTCCATTCAAACTACTGCTTGTATACTATAAATAGCTCCATTCAAAACTACTGTTTGTATACTATAAATAGCTCCATTCAAACCTACTGCTTCAGTGGTTCCCAACTGGTGGTCCACCGCAGGACTCAATGTATGGGGCATTTGGTCACTTAGGAATTTATCTGCGATAATACATATTTCATATAAAATTGAAAATCACTTTTTGGGGCCATCAATATCGCTGGAGGTCCAAATGGGGGCCTTCTGGCGGCGAACGTTGGGAACCACTGTACTGCTTGTATAACTACAATTAGGGACGCTTGTAATGCTGAGAAATAAATATCTCAATTGATGTTTGCTTTACAGAAGTCAAAACATTTATCATCTTTCCTTGACTTTCACAAGGAAAGATGATAAATGTTTTGACTTCTGTAAAGTACTTTCATTATAATAAATCACTTTTTATCAACATTAATTCGACAAAACTTCCTGCAGTTATTATCAAATTGTCTCTGTAATACTGCAAATTGAATTGCAAGATATTAATTAACACATCCAATTTAGATTATTATGATAGATAAGAATTTTTTCACAATTTTAGGAAATGTCAAATCAAATTATTTTATTGTGCAACGAAATCATCTACCTCGACGGCTGGATGGACCCCACACGTTGCAAATTACAAACGACAGGATGGCGTCAACTGAAATGTGCTATTAATTAATTTATGATATCAAAATTCATTTTATTGACTACGCAGATAATGTAGAGAATGGACAGACCAAATCGTAGGCTAGAAATTATTGATAGAAATATGATCTCAAGGTCATTTCCAAATTAATTGGAATGCTTGGAGCAACTGTAATCAGTTGGATGAGTAGGAGTATGTGATTAGTCTAAACTAACGATATGGTGACAAGATGTTTGAACAATCAAAGAGTGTTTAGATATTATCACCAGCCCGTCAAAACTTCATAGAACATGAGAGAACTCGAATGCACTTTTAAATGGATAGAAATATCAGGGAAATATACCTCGAGATTACAATTAAATTTTAATTATGCTAACATTATCCATTACATCGTACCAGCGCAATCTATTTATTGATGAAATGTTGACAAACTGGCTTCACTATATTTTATTAAAATTCCTTTATTTTTTGTGTAAAAATGCACGAATTTGTGGGTTTTGAGTAATATGGAACTGAGTTCGAATAAACTTCGGGGACACAGTGTCCTCGATATCGCGGATGTCTCCCAGCCATTCGCTATGGCGCTGAAGCCATATAAATGCTCGGCATTCTACAGTTAAGGATTTTAAAATCTCGATGAATTTAACATATGACTAGACATTCAATACAAGTATGTTACGTTATAGAATTGAGTGGGAATAGAACATCTCACTCTCATTTTATCAATCGACTGATGAGAAAAACTTGTTAGAAGTGATAGTTCATTACTCTACAGCAATATCGTCTAGCCAAAAATGAAGAAATACTCCAATATCTTACAAAACATTAAAATTCGTAGCTAAAACAAATGGAGATGGCTCCAACCAACCTATCTTTATTTAGACTATGCCTCATTCCTACACAACGTCTGTTTACGTGGAATATCATTGCCTACTGTATCTTATTTCATGGATATTTCCCTCACCACAGTTACAGCAGATAATGTGCACTCATTCTAATCATGCAGGACATTATGAATTGGCTGTGTTTACATGATATTCTACTTAAAATAGTTTCATGTCCGTGTGAGTCATCAGAAATGTTAGAATAGTTTAATTAATTGTCAAAATAAGTGTATTTGAGATTTATAAGTAGTGAGTATTTCTATATTACAGAATAGATATACGTACGCACGAATATATTTCGTAATTATGGAAAATAGAAATAATGTAAAAGATGAAATACATAGTAGTCCAAGTAACAGTTCAGGAATTTTGCATTTTGGCCATTGTATTGTTGGTTCATGTCTATGTATATCCTAATAACATGATGATGTCGTCGTGTGTGTTCAGCAAATATTTTAGATACAATGGCATCAAATACAATTAATTTTAATCTCATGAATATGAATTTTAATCTCATGAATATGCTCAATTTGGGAGCTCTTATAACCCCTTAATCTAATGGTATAACAAAGAGGCAATAAAGGTATTGATATCTCCATAATCCATAGAAACAAATTGCATATCTTGGAATGTTATTTTCAATATTGAAGCTAGGAAACATGATTTCTAAATTTAGAGTTTCAATTCGATGACGCCATTGTTACTGTTTCTAACAAGAACTGAGCCGATTATGAAATTTGAATAACATTGGAATCGTCATGTTATCAATTAAATGTTTATTTCATTTATCATGTTTTCAAATAATTGACTTGAGTATGTTTAGCATAAAGTTTTCGTTGTCTGATAATATCAAAAATGCATAAATATTCTATATATGCTTAATCACATTCCAATCCCATGTGAACTGGATACGATTCAGAATCATTAATCAAGAGATTTTCCAAAACATACGTATTCACATTGACCTAAATATTATTACAGTCTGCCCTCCTAGTTCGAACTCTCGCTAATCTGAACGTGTTCTGTACTACGATGTCCAATATCTGGCAGTTAATCCAGACTAAAGCCGGATATTTTGAACGGGTATTTTTATCTGGACTAATTAAACAGCATACTTGCCAACTGTCCCGTTTTTGGTGGGACGTCCCGCTTTTTTATATTGAGCTGATTTTCGCGAGTGTCCCACTTTTACATGAAATCTCCCCATTATGTCCCGATTTTTTGATTCTATGTATAATACTTTTCTATTGCGTCCCGCCATGTCCCGCGAAATTCAACCGCTTTTATCATAGCTCAAGTTGGCATGTATACAACGATATCCATAAACCATACATGCCAACCTGAACCATGATGATAGAGGAACGCAGCATTGAATTTAGCGGGAAATGGCGGGACATCATTTGAAAGCATTGTACACATACGTAATTTTAAGAACAGACAGGACATAACACAATGGAGATATTCATGAGACACTCAAACCTCTGTCAACATTCTGATTATAATTTTTTTGAAAATTAGCTCAATAGAAGAGTGAAAGTAGCGGGCGTCTTGCCAAAAACGGAAAGATTGGCATTTATACATAGTTTCTACCAAAGATGGAGAAATAGGGGAACCGTGAAAAGACCCGTGGGGATCGTGGGAAGTGGGGGAGGAGGTAACTATGACAGAAATAGACTAAATGATCGTGATAAGTTACGGAGGAACGAATTTTAACGTTTGATACCAATTTAGACGTTCTAATCAGGTCCATGAGTAGATAGGTCGCAAATTACTGATATCGGACATAAGCAATGGATTCCTGAAATTGATTTCATCAGGTCACAGGGGTCTCGTAATCTAACAGGTCGAAACGCAGAAATTCAGAAAAAGGGATCGATCTACTACACCAATATTTCTCAGAAATATATTTGAGATTATAAATAATAAGATTACTCACCATAGCTTTCCTTGAAGCTTTGCTATCAAGTTGCGATTTGGGAGAACGACTCATTGCAAAAAAGAATAGGCCTAATTAAAATACACTAGTAAGGGACATAATATTTTCCTAAATTTATTATCTCTGAAGGTTATATATAATCTACTTATACCCAGCATAATAGCAGGTATTATATAGAGAGATCACACTAGGTGCCTATTCAATAGATTGTGTGGGTTCAGAGCAATGGATAGAATTCTCCATCACTAGATAATAGAAAACCAGTATTGGAGATATTATATCAGATTTATGAATTGCAGTCTGTTGTAATCCGAAACTGGAACTAATTAAGTCTGATTAGTTTCCAAATTAAGCTTCAGTCATGAAGAAAGTTAAATTTAGGTTATGGAGTGTGTTCATCAGAGCGAGTGAAGATTCTTAGATACCGAATCAGATTCTACACATGAGTACTGCCCTGGGTCTTCAGTGCACCTGATTGGCCGCAGGGAGGCTAGGCGTGTTGGCAGTTTGGGTTCCCTCGGAGGGACGCAGTACGAGTGGTAACGACAAAGGAGGCACTGAGGGATGTGCAGGTTTTTTGGCGGAACGTCCCGCTTTTTTGTATTCTATACATATTACTTTTCTATTGCGTCCCTCCATGTCCCGCGAAATTCATCGCCGCGTCCCGCTTTTATCATGGCTCAGGTTGGCATGCATGCATATGGTCGAGGGCTAATTACCCCATAGGCGTAGGCTCCAGTAGGGTTGGTACGACCATGGCCTATTGTACCAATAGCCTGTCCAAGGCTATTATCTTCTATTAGCCATAACACAATTTGTCCAAAATAGCCCTACCAAACCTCATCCCGAGTCTACGCCCCATGTACCCTCCTGATGCGTCCCTGAAATGGATCCAAACCACTTCCTACAACAGCCCTGTAAGCTGTGACGTCAGAAGACGACACAGATAACAACCTATGAAGACTCATATGCAATTGTAAACTCTGAAATATCTTCTAGGATATGATAATACCAGCATTACGAATTCTGTCCACTTAGAATTCATACTCGTGACGCCCACTTATGTAGTTCACTCGCGCTCGACCGATCATAAATACGAATACTCGAATAGTAGCCGGACTAATCAATTAACATAAACTAAAAGTATATATAGAAAGTTACTTTATTTCTCCAACGACATCTAAGCTACTATAGCCTTGTGGCATGGCATGAGTTTAACGGTGGTAACTCTATCTTTTCCACATGATGGAGTCTCCTCCTTAAATAATATGAACAGAGAAGTATTAAGTTATTTCCACAAACTAATTTCCAAATGTCGAATCGATCTTATGGTACAGCTAATAACTTGTCACTCTTAGAAAAGGGGAATATTTCTCAACCTCGAAAGTCAGATCATAGTTGCAACCGTTTTAATATATTCTTGTGGTGCTATAACTTCTCGTTCCCGCCAGGATATTCCAAATTCCCAGGTGTAAAAATTATTTTTCTTGTACTCTTACTACATCGCATACATTTCTATTCCACTTTTAATTTCATAAATCTACTCTCTTCTGTTCGAGGTCCTTCGAATCCGCCCAATGAATATTCGGGGTCGACTGCACAGGCATTCCTTAGTGCGTCCACTTTCCTAGCTCCTCTTCCCGGTCTGATCGCAGACAAGTACTTCCCCAGAGTCAGAGTCATTTCGTTCTGCCTTTTATTGTCGCTACTGGGCTCTTCAGTACAATCATTTTTTCATTCGTTTTACGAGTTGAATGGTTTCCCGATCCCAAACTCTGCGTACTATCTCGTGCACATAATCAGCTTCATTATACTGGCCCTGGGCTCTTCTGGAATGTTCGCCCTGCTATTACCAGTCGGTATTGATCAAATGGAGGGGGCCGGTGAATCGAGACTGAAGTCCTATTTTAACTGGCACTACTGGGTAGGAAATTTCGGGTATCTGTTTGCTATAGGAAGGTTTTTCATCTACGAACCGGATATTGATAGCCGCCTGGGCCTGTTGGCTAGCTCCTATCTAGCGACCGTAGCAATATTTCTTGCAGTCGTAGTGTTTAAACTTTCTCTCACGTTCAACCTGCTCCAGTGGAACAAACCAGGTGGGACCCCGCTTAAGCAAATAACTGGAGTCATTCATTCAGCTTTCGAGACAAAGCATCGGCGCAAAAAGGACACCAAGTACACTGATTTAAAATTGTTTGACTATGCATCCATTGAGAACGGAGGTAAATTCGAGTACGAAGAGGTACAGGATGTGAAGACATTCCTGAAAATTCTCTGTGTGATTGGGTGCATGAGTTGGTATTTTGGTGTGTACAATCTTCTCAACACTGAATTTCCCAAGCAGGGTCGGAAGATATCATGTGCTGAAAATACTTTCTACGCTTCAATCATAATCTCATCTGGAGATTGCCTCGCAATAGCCATCATTCTTCCTCTCTTTGAGCTGATCAGGTCAAAATTCAAACGATTGGGATTCACAAAAATTCTCTATAAATTCCAACTTGGCATAATCTTTGGATTATTGGCAATCGCCTCCGCACTAATAGTAGATGTCTCTTTCAATCAGGCAGGTTTTACTTGTAGAAGGGTGAGGGATAATGAAGAAGCTGGTAAAATCCTTCGATTTCTTCCCATTCTTCTCCCGCAAACTATTTTTATAGGTCTTTCCGAGTGCTTTGCTTGGATTGGAGCGATGGAATTCGTTTACGCACAATCTCCTCACTACATGAAGGGCTTTACCTTCGGAATTTTGCAGTCCATAACTGGTGCGGGATGGTATTTACCCAACGTTATTTCCTTTTTTCTCTATCTTGGCAGCTCTTGCAGCCACTCTTGTAGTACGTGTCTCGTGCATTCTATTCACTGCTTCGAGAAAGAAACAAAAGATTACGTCTTCTACATTATTTTCTTTGTGCTGACGTCACTCTATGTGACCGCTTTTGGTGCTTTGGCATTTCTGTACAAGAGGAGGGAGAGACAGAAGATAGAAAACTGGCCGAACATTTGAACGTGAAAATGCAGGATAGCTATATCAATATATGTTGTGCGTTTGTTGTTTAAGAACTATCCAAGTTTTATATTTATTTGTGACTACTATCGAATACTTTAATAAAATTGTATTAATATTTTGAAACATTTGCCTTATTTGTAAATTCTCAAAACTATTACTTCGTTTAATTAAGTTATCGATATAGTTGAATCAAGGCCGTAGTCACCAGGTGTGAAGTGGTCCGGTTGATAAACCAGTCCGATTGCACAAAATGGTCCCTTATGAGGCTAAAATGGTCAAAAGTGGTCAGGTTGAAACCGGACCAATCGGCCTGTGAATATATATATCAGTGAAGAGCTGCAAATGAGAATTTGGTTTAGGATATTTACTCAAGAAAACTCGCTGTACTTTCAGAAGTCTTACGCAGCCATCGGGCCATCTAGTATTTTCCTGTTCAAATTCTTAAAAGGGATATATACCTCAGGGATCCATGATGTTTTCATTTTAATTGTGTACAAGTCCGAATTGGTAGATACAGACCTTATACAATGGAATGTTTATAAATATGTTAATCGATGTGAGAACCAATAATAGTATCGAATCTATAGATAAATCAAATGAATGAGAGTGGCTAATTTTCGGATTTCTCATCCGATTCATTGTAACATTCAGCTTCGAGGAATTTTTCGTACTTTGAGAAATCCATGAGTTTCTCTTTCTCCTGCATATCGGACACTTTTATCTTAATGAGCCATCCAGCTGTGTACGGATGCTCGTTGATCAGCTGTGGCTTATCTCCCAACTCCGTATTCACCTCGACCACTTCTCCACTAAACGGCGTGTAGACGTCAACAGCTGTTTTCACATTTTCGAGTGTGCAGAATGGCTCTTCCCATTTCAGAGTGGTTCCTACCTGTGGCAGTTCGCAGTATACGACGTCACCGAGTGTTTGTTGTGCATAGTTGGTGATCCCTACGGTTGCTATGTCTTTGGAACAGGTTGCCCATTCGTGTGTCTTCAAAAACCAGGAAGCATCAGGAGGTTTCTCTTCTAACTTAGCAGAATTTGAGAAGTATCTCTTGTGTGTATTACTGATTGGAATACAGGTTTGTATCGGTTTTATGTTCGAGATCGCGTATGCGGTTCTTATAAAGCTGTATGAAGCTGCCGGACGTACGAAACGGATGAGCAGTGATGGACGGATTGATCTGAAAAGAAACATAGCTGTATAGATTATAATAAATATTGTTAACAAATTCGTCTAGGCTAACTACTGAGATATGTTTCGCCATTCATTTGTGGTATCCTAAAAATTATACTAATCTACGCGAATATATACTATTAATCTACGCGAATATATACTATTTCATCAGATATATAACTAACAGAACGAAATGCTCAGCCAATATGATCCTTCAGAATCACAAGTATCATGTGCGTAATACTAAATTATTCTGTGCTACAGTCAGTCAGCATTGTTGTGGTAATAGCGATGCAATTTAGCATTCCTCAGACTTGAGCTATTCTATTGTACTCGAGTGTATACAGTTTTGGATTTACCTTTTTGAGAAACATTCAAGTAGGCAAGTACGGTGGTTTAGGAATGTAATAAATAATTACTTTACTTGATAATACTATCCGCCTGCATGGGTACCTCATGCACATATGTAATGTCGCCAGCTCCACAGTCTGTTATTCATTAAATACGGGTAACTGAAAAGAATTACAGTGGAGTCTCCGAATAACGGACACATTGGGGACATTGCTTTTGTCCGTTGTAGAGAGGTGTCCACTTCTCAGAGATTGCTTAACTATTACATCCGTATACCACGAGGTTTGTCTGTTGTAGTGGGGTTGTCCGATTTAGGAGACTCTATTATATTGGCTTAACTAGAGAGTTGGCAAAATAGTAGCAATATGTTGCATGGATTTTTAAACACGTACAGTGACGTTATTGAACTATGAGATTGGTAGATTCAGCCTGGTACACAAATCTCAATAATTCAATACTCCAGAATGCTATAATGTTATGAAGTCATTAATTATAGAAAGGAGAAGGAGTGTTGAACTATTTAAGTGCAAATGCTTATCAATTAGTTGGATAATACTATTATCTCATTTGAAATTCTATATTGTTAATCTCCATTGGATACCGTTGCAGACGTGTATTTATATGCTCAGTTCCTAATCAATTGAATTAACTCAGTTAATGTAATGTCTCAGTGTATGCGTTTTGCATTGGGAATTTTATTATTTCTCTTCTATGTTCTTACAGTTGCACTAACTTGCGATGTTGGTAAGTTGAACTCAGCTGATGTTAAACAAAAGCCACAAATGCACGAGTGTATTAGAATGCTATGCACAAGCATAATATCACATACGTATTGTAACGGTGCGAGAGTGCCAGCGGTCCCCCGACTCCTCCGGACTCCTCATCCTGGTGCCACAAGTCCGGGGAGGGGGGCAAACTGAGGAGGGGTGCCTAGAACTTTGACAATTGGTTAGGAAATGTGATTTGATAATTTTAATCTTAGAAATAAAAATATTTATTTCGAATTATTGAAATTGGAAACTCTCCCGTTTCTATTCTTTCTCAATTTAATTTAAATTCTATTGGCAGGAATCGAGGTTGAATATGAAGGCCAGGAAAAATACTGCGCAATGAATCAGAGTACGATTAACATTACCGTCACAACACCAAACATAGACCTGGAATGTCCCAGTGGTTATAATATTTCTCTCACCCCTGCTTCCCAGTCTGTACAAATAGGGAAGAACACCATTCTGAATGGAGGACATATGAGCATACAGGTGCTACTGTATGGACACACAGGAGAGTATGACTGTGTTTCTTCTCAATCCGACAGGAAGATCTCTATTTGGATTCAAGCTATAGGTAATTAGACTAGTCATGCAATTACCAGAGTCTGTGTGGGCATGAATTATTTTCTGTTTATAAAATAGTTCTAATATTATAAGGATCGTTCAAGCTTTACGATGCTGTGTTATTAGGTGTTGGAATGATAATCAGAGATAGGACAAATAATGGCGTGATTGAGTTCCATCAAGTTTTAAACAACTCAGTTGTTTACCTCTCTTGTGAGAAAGACTTTGGAATTTTATTCATTTGTGAGAGCAGTTACCAAAATATGAGATTTCCACTCCTGTCAAGTGGTACTTTCACTCCGAACACTCAACCAGCTAATACGAATGAATTTGAGATTGCAAGTGATGGAGTTTTAAACGGAGATGAAACTGTTCTGACTTGTGAGCCAAAGGATGAACTTGGGATTGTACAGGAAATTGTGGTGACAGTCAAAGTAACAGGTAATATGGGACAGAATAGCACTCAGTACTAAATCAATGCATTTTGATAAAGTAGAATAATTGATGCATTGCAAATCTATATATACACTAGTATTAATTGAATAAAAACATCATATTCAAACTATCATGGTTTGTGTGATTATTTAGAAAGGATTCCAGAAGAAGACTGCGAGGGAATATTCCCAAGGACTTCAACTCCAAACTCAGAAGATACTGCCTGCATCCTCGAGTTAGGAATCAGCGCCCCACCAGTAATACCGTGTGTTGGTAAGTTGCATATAATACGACTCAACATTCTTCAAATGAATAATCATAATAACATCGACAAGTATATACACAAGTACTACATAAAAAATATCACAAAAAGTTGCGAAAAAGCTTCATACCATCACTTCTAATTACACACATAGACTGTTCTGCTGGTTGGGAAAAGATGGACGGAGTCTGCTACAGAATTCTTACAAGCAATTCCAATTGGGATGATGCACAAGCCAATTGTGAATCATTTGGAGGCCATCTCGCTGAGGTACCGAACTACTACGTGAACAAGATTGTAGCTAGCAAAGCGAACGGACACCAATGTTGGATAGGACTGAGGAGAGATGATGATGGAGGTTATGAATGGAGAAGCGAGAGGAAAGTGAATGAGGATGAGTTCAGTGCTTGGAAGGATGGAGATATCGGATCAGGGTCTGGAGACTGTGGATCCATGAGTACTAGCATTGGAGAATGGGAACTAAAGCCGTGCAATAATATAATGCAATGCTCTATCTGTATGAAAGGTAAATCTAAGATAAAATCATAATAACGCAGAAGTTAGATAGTCTCATGATTGCATAGAGTTCACAATATATATTGCTGTAATATGTTCCAACATTAACTACACACGATGGAAAATTCTCGGAATATTGCTAACTGAAGAGAATGTGTGGTGAATAATGAATGACTGTCCTATCTTTAGGTACAATATTTCCACCGCCACTTTCAAGGCCACAAGAAACCTGCGAGGATGGCGTTGTAATTGCTAACAGGTGTTACCAGCTGTTCAATGCAAGTCTTCCTTGGAAGTTCGCACAATTTGAATGTGAGCTGCTGGGAAGTAACTTGATCGAAATTCCAGATCAGAATATCAGTAACCTAGTAACGGACGAGTTGAGTCTGCCTGGAGAGTACTGGACAGGTTTGAGAAGAGAGGACGGAGCAGCTGATTTCACGTGGAGGAGTGGTCGTGAGTTGGAGGATGGATTCGATTCCTGGAAGGATGGATACCCGGGTAGCATGCACGGATGTGTGTCAACGAATCAGGATTTAATGTGGCAAGTTAAACCTTGTAACTACAGGCTTGGATACCTCTGCCAGAATGGTTAGTTTTATCGTGAACAAGCAGAGTACAAGTATGCAATATTATTATAACGAGCAGATACATTATACTTCACTGAACACTTCTTTAATGCGATGTAGATATGTTTTAGATATATTTGGGTTTATACTCCAAAATCCTGTTTTCAGAATATAATGGAATTTATTCACAATTATTTGTTTATAATTGATCTTGTTTCTAGGAACTTTCAACATAACATCACAGCAAACACAAACAGTGCAAACAACCAACACAACTGTGCAACTAAGTAATTTTAAATAACATTAATCATTTACTATCCAAGACTATGATCAACTAAATTGAAATGAATTTCTATCTACCAAAATAAATTTAGAGATGATGGTACATTTGCAGGCAAATATTGGTCAAAAGTCAGATTCAGTTTGTGTAAATGACTACGGTGAAAATATAAACTGGTAATAAATACATCTTGAGACGTTTATATTACGGCTTGCTCAGTGTGAGAATTTGAAATATACTTGTACAAGTAGATACTGGGAGCTGTTACGTATTCAGCAGTTGAAATTTCAAGTTATCATCTACCATATTTCATGAGATAACTTATACAATTGAATATGTGTAATTTTACAATTCTGGTTGTGTTTTTGAAGTTGCACAATCTATCTTTTGACCGACATTTCCTTTTCCTTTTCATACTTCTAGGATTGTCTTTGAGATTCACTTTTCAAGTAGAATTATCTTTCTAAACATTAATTATAAAGTTAATATCGTATAACTTATTCCAACCAGTTACGCATATTTATTTCAATAGCAACGACACTGCAAATTGCTACCTCCAGTTTTGTATCAACAACGTCCCAGAAAACAGAATCAACAGCTACTACCACTACTACAGTTTCTGTGATCAAGCCATGTTAGTAGTAAATAGAAATGTTAATACAGGCTACCAGGTGACTAATCGGACACCGATTAATCGGGAAAACCGCTTAATTGGAGGCAAGCCTCTGGGAACGGAATGGTTCCTATACATAGAAGTTAATACTAAATTTATCTGTGAATTGGGAACTCCGTTTAATCGGACAAAATATTCGGGACCAAAGTGTCCCGATTAAGCGGAGTCACCTGTATATTAATGGGAAAATTGATTAATATATAATATAGTGATATTATAATACTTTAGCTGGATACTTTAGAAGTTTGCTCTTTTGACAAATTATCGTCACTGAACTATGTATATTAGAGTGTTTCAAAAAATTCAAAAGTTTGAATTTTAGGTGATTACCCTTCAAATAGTTTACTTTGATCACCAAATGTTCACTCTAAAAAATTCAAGCAATTTGGAGATTATTTAGTGATCGCGCAAGGTAGGCTTCTCCAAGTGCAGATTTATAATGGGATTTTCCGGTTTAGGGATAAAATCGCAAAAAGTGTACTTCTGATATAAGCAAAGGATCTAGCAACTTTGTATTGAGATATTTGGGGGTGGTTTTATATCAGGTAATAATACATTTTGATGGGCTAAAATCTACCGTTTTGGAGAAACGGTAGATTTTGGTGAAACTAGTTGGGACCATTAATAATTATAAGTACGAAGACTGGTCTCGTATTAACTCTATTATTGTCCCACTGAAATGACACTGAAATGAGTTAGCAAAATCCATTGTCCATCGATAATAATATAGAGAATATTATTTGATAAAATTGTACTTTATAATATGGTTATAGTGGATTGCAATGAAGATATGGTCATATTCTTAGAAGATAAGTGCAAAACCTTACAGGTAAGAATGGTGGATATACTAGTCAGGAATATTCTGGATTGTGTGTTATTGTTCTCATGCAGGAACATGTTGATATCACAGACCTAGACATGATGGTAAGTTATTATTGCTCATGATCAGAATTTGAACGAATTTATCATTTTTCAATCATGTTTCTAGTCAATTAATTAGTATTGGGGTCAATTCTATTTATAGTAATGATCCTGCATTTATATGACTTCCCCGCCAAAAATGGTTCAGGGCTGGGGTTGGTTAACCGATATTCGGGGTCGGTTATTTTGGTTTCCCCCAGGACAGTTAACTGTTAACCGATGTCAATATTAATTAGTATAATTATGGATTTGTCGACTAATATTTAACCTGATATTGAAAAATTTACAATTTTCAGTGGTCTTTGGCTAGAAAAATAGAAATAATATTGCAAAATTTTAGAAGTAATATTCATGAATCTCCATCGAAAAACAATGAAATTAGTCTAAATATTTAGAAAATAAAGCAGATCGGCTAACCGATCCAAGATTTTCTTAACCGTTAACCGTGATTGACGGCGGTTATCCGGTTATCCGGTTAACCGAATCCAGCCTTGAATGGTTAAACCAGAATGAATTATTACATAGGGCATTCCAAAAGTTCTCGTCCCAAATCTGTATCTCAAATGAGAGTGAAAATAGGATATTTTCGATTTGTCCATT
The DNA here is from genome assembly GCA_963281255.1 of Aphrocallistes beatrix. Classification (NCBI taxonomy): domain Eukaryota; kingdom Metazoa; phylum Porifera; class Hexactinellida; order Sceptrulophora; family Aphrocallistidae; genus Aphrocallistes; species Aphrocallistes beatrix. The sequence continues at coordinate 2,294,831 of OY725490.1, forward strand.
GTATTCCTTAAGGGATCAGCTTTCAATTTGTATATTGGTTTATTTTAAGAGGACAATTATTGTGGTTCCTATATTTGATTTTTATGCATCGGTTTAGGGTAGTGTCGAAAAGTTGGAATCTTTCCATTGAAAATGGCTTAAAACTAAATTTGGAGAATAAAAGTTGTGAAAATCATAGAATAAGGTCATTAAAAGGTGAAATAATTAAGAACCGATGTGAAAAAGTAATCGGGAGGTGTTCAATAGTATTGCTCGTGTTGAAAAAATATCATGCCACTTTTAGTGGATTTTTTGTCAATTTTCGCCACTCAAAAAGTGGGACAAAAATGGTAGTAAACCACTTCAAAACATAGTATTCCCTCAGCTTCAAACTATAATACTTCAGAGAATTCAATCTATATGTTAGTTGATGCGTAGAATTGGATGGCGGGATCAGTTTTAATCTAAATCTGCTCAGAACTGAAATATATCAAAGGGAACCCCAAAAATCACGCTCAAAGGCCGATGCACAAAAATCTAATATAGGAACCACAATAATTGTCCTCTTAAAATAAACCAATATACAAATTGAAAGCTGATCCCTTAAGGAATACAATGGACAAATCGAAAATATCCTATTTTCACTCTCATTTGAGATACAGATTTGGGACGAGAACTTTTGGAATACCCTATGTAATAACAAACAAACCTCTTTCAAGCCTATTTTTGGAATTTGTTTGCTTTATGAAACTATTGTAGACAAAAATGGATAAATAATTTATCATATAGATTTGAAAATATTTATATTCAAAATCTACACTCCTAAAAACCGTAGAGAAGCTCCTTTAGTCGTATGATTTTACGCCCGAAAGTGTTGAGGAGCGTGAAAATTTAGGCTATTAATACCAAATTTACCCTATATTATAATGCTATTTATAGATATAGGCGTATAAAAATGTATGGGTTTGAGACTAGGAGCATACTTCTGGAGGACTGTATATTGCCCTGGTTAGAAGCAGATATTCAATATATCCGAGCCAAAGCTGGATTCGGTTAACCGGTTCGGAAGACTAGCAATTGAAATACATGCAATTTAAATAATTATCAAAAAAAGGTTATGAAATATCCTGTTAGGATCATCATATAAGAACATTTCATCTGCTATGTTTCGAAAAATAATACTCAGAATGATATGAAATTTCTTTTGTAGCATAATAGTTGCATCCTTTCAAATAAAATAAGCTCTGTACCAAAGATTTGAGGCCAGAACAGGACAGCTTCTAAGTCCCAATACCCTTAAGATGAAATACAATAGAAAAATAGAGAATTAGCGAACCATATTTTCCAGTAGCGATAGAACGTTGAAAATTTTTTAGCAATTCAACATAATTAAATAAAATCAAGAATCAAGTGCGAACTTTCTTTTTTTTTAATTGCCCTAATGTCTACGGGCATTCAATAAGTAGTCGTTATCATAGTATACCTTCCCCAAAACTAGTAATATAATTAATATCAATGCTGCAATTTCTCGAAATACTCTTCTTGAGCTGTATAACTAGTTTTAGCCTCTTAATCCAATCCAAAAAACTTTTTTGAAGTTTTCACGTGGTAAAGTCTCATCACCAGTCACGATCTCGAATAGTCTCCTGGAGTCGGTTCTATCGAAGTCAGAAAGCAACTTTTGAGCACATTGAACCCTCTTAGTTTTCTGGGCCTGTGTTAGTACATGCGGGACCCACCGAGCGAAGATTTTCTTAAATTGCAAATTGTCACGCACACTGGTATGAGCGGTTCCCGTTGAGACCCCAACTGCATTAGCTATCTCCATCAATGAAATATGAGGGTCTTCTTCAAGTAATTCCGAAACCTCGAGGACCCATTTGTCACTGGCGCCGGAAATCGGCCTCCCTGCTCTTGGCTTATCTTCGATCGACTCTCTTCCCTCGCGAAAACGTCGGGCCCAGTCGACTATCGTGGAATATGGAAGAGTCATATCATTATAAACATTCATCAAATCCTTGTGGATGTCGGTTGGAGAAAATTGGAGAAGTGTACGAATCTTTACATAGGCTCGCTGCTCTTTTGAAATCTGCACTCTCGGAAGCCATAATAAAAGCCAGTATATAAAAATGCCAAGCTAAGAATAGCCACAGTATAAAAACCAAAACTCAGAATTGAAAAAGTCAAGTATCATTTGAAAGAGCATCGGTAGGGTTACATTAGATATGCTAACCTAATTCTGAATCAAATTGAACACCAAGATATATCACAATAACGAATACTTATTGAACGCCCGTAGTAGATTAACAGTTAAGAGAATCTTAAATCGTTTAACCGATCTGCGTTATTTTCTAATTATTTACACTAATTTCATTGTTTTTCGAAGGAGATTCATGAATATTACTTAAAATTTGATAATATATAATTTCCATTTTCTAAACAAATAGTATATTTTCCGACTGCTGAAGATTATTAAATTTTTTAATATCAGGTTAAAGATTAGTCCAAAATCCATATTTCTACTAATTAATATTGACGTCAGTTAACCGTTCAACCACCCTGGAGGAAATCGGAGGAAAATAGCAGAGTCCTAAAATCGGAGAACCAACGCCAGCCTTTTTCTAGTTAATAAAGCAGTTTTTTCCTTCAATTAAAGATATTCAATATGTTTGAGTTAATAAAGTAATAAAGATACACCTTAAGAAATCATTACTGGAATTGTGGCACTGGTATCAGACAATTCGGTCTACTGAGAGATAACTTATCAATTGTAATCGGTTTTAAATATTCCTAGATTTTTGGCGATTACTCAGAAGAAGTGGAGAGAGTGTTATTGGTTTTAATTACAGACCTATCTTTAAATAGTTCAGAAGCAATCCGAATAGAGATTAATGGAACTAGTAAGTAGAATACCGATGTAAACATCTTTAAATAAACAAACAAATGAGTGTTATATTCTTTAAACCTATCTAGCTGTTGTTTTGGTGAACTTACCAACTGGAGGTACTGCTTCAATCAATATTACCAGCAGCATCAGCATATCTACAGACCCTGATAGTTTTCCAAGTAAGAATTATTGACTACCTAACCTGTTGAATAGGAACATGTTAGTTCAAAATGTAGAAATGATTTCCAACTAGCTTAGTTTTGAATCTTAAAAAAAGTTACCATACATAATGTATTATTTTCAATTTTACTGAGGAGTAAAATTTATTAGTTTATTTCTTAAACTCAGCGATACTTTACGCGAATGAAATTTGGTCACTACAAGTTCTATAGTGCATCAAAACTAATATACTATTGACTTTAACTTAACATTATATAGGCGATACAACATTAGCTGCTTTGGTGATGAATAGTGACTCAGAAGAAATATTACAAACTCTCACAGATTCTACAATGTAAGAGTAGTGATGTGATATTTGTTACAATCATTTTATTTCTTCGATTAATCTACTAAGTAGGAGAAGCGAATTTTTCATCTATAAAAGGGATTTTCTAATAAACTAATCACTATTAAAAGAGTGAATCCTTGCTCAGTATTTTGTTTCAAGCCAATAGAAATGTTATTTCTATGTTATTATTCTGAAATGCTTTGAAGGACTACATTCGTTAGAGTTGTCTGCCATTTGCTCAGTATTTATTGTGTGGTACTACATTAGTGTAATATATATTAGGAGGTATCACTCTGTTTTGTATCTAGGATGTTCATTAGAGATATCTGCATCCTGGTTTCAGACAATGAACTCTCCGGAACAATATCGCTGGTCTTCACATACGATACAGCATTGGTAATTCAATGTTCCATTAATTGTATCTTTGCTTATTGTTATTTACATCTGACTATTTAGTTTGGAGATGAGGATATAACCTGCAATTTCTATGACAACGTTACATCGTAAGTTTGAATTTGAATATTATGAAAAATTAATATAAATTGCTATTGAATACATATATTCAATGCATCGCCATTCTATCTCGCTATTTATAGTGTTTGGTCTTCAGAAGGAATTGAAACGGTTAGAAATGGAGATGTCATAGAATGTGTGACCAACCATTTCACTTCATTCGCGATACTGATTCGCATAAAATATCAAGACAATATTGGGAGAGGAGAAGAACTAGCACTGTCCATTATCAGTTATATTCTCCTCTCTTCCTCTCTAATCGCACTCATCCTATCCATTCTCATCTTCATTGTGATTCACAAGGAGTTCTTTCAAGTTGAAATGAACATAATTTATTTCAATTATGCACTTTCCCTAGCACTAGCCATTCTCGCTTTTATCTTTGGCATTCAGTTGACTTCCATTCACCCGATAGCTTGTAGTGTGTCCGTATTTCTGCTCCATTATTTCTGGCTAGCTGTCTTCAGTTGGAGTCTCTGTGTGTCGATTGAGATCATCTACTTACTATGGATCACGTCTCTGAACAGGAAGAATCTGTTTTGGTTCTTGCTTCCTCTTGGTTGGGGTCTTCCAGTGCCTATTGTGGTCATATCAATTGGTGTCCGTCACGACTCTTATCTCCATTCAACAGCTGACTTTTGCTTCCTTTCCTACTCCAACGGACTGATTTGGTCGTTCATTGGACCTATCCTCGTACTGCTGTGTCTCAACCTGATAGCTCTCATCATGGCGTGCATAAAGATAGTTCTGATTGCAAAGAATGGAGACAAGCGTAGGAATGTCTCTAATTGGGAAGTAGCAAAGCAATCTGTGATTAACTCATCTTTTCTGTTTCCTGTGTTGGGAGCTCCTTGGATTCTTCTTCCAATTAGTTTACTTGTGAACTCATTCGCTTCTACGACTCTTTTTGAGTGGATTTTCATTATCCTGAATAGTCCCAGTGGCATTCTGTTCTTCATTCTGTTTACGTTAAGGCACGATATTGTAAGAGAGAGGCTGTTCAGAAGGAAAACAGAAACTTCTAACCAGCATTCGAATGAACTCAATTCAGTTCCTAAATATAACACTCCTCGCGTTATCCGCCCAAGAAAGAATGTCATTTCTTCCCAAACTTGTGAGTCTTATGTTTCAGGGATGTCTTCAAATGATACTCTCCCACCTAACAATATGCAAACCACCGAGAATAACTCGAACACCATTTTCAAGAAGGTCAACTTGAAGTGTTTGAACAGCGATGCAATATCTGATGGAATTAATGGAACAGTAATTGAGAATTGTCAAGCGATTCAAGACGTTTTGAAGAAAAACTCATTTTGAGTTGTTTCAAAATGTCAAAATGTTCTTGAGTTATAATCCACTGAATAATTTCTCATCTTAATGATACTGATATTTGAATAAGTTTGTGATATATTCACTCAATACTATTTGCTATTATGCTGTCATTTCATGTTTTGTTTGTTTTATAGTTAATTGCTGTGATATACGTATATATTCAAGAAACTATTCCTTTAATACTCTAATTATAGTTGAATCGAATGTTTTCTGGAGGATACAAATGAAGGGATAAAATAGCAAATGATAGTATGCTAAAAATTATGTCAAACACTCAGATGTGAATTTACGAGAAGGATAATTCTTGGTACGAAACGGGGCGGATAGAGTAGTCCTATTTGGTTTCAAATTCGTTTTCAATAAATTCAAAATTACTCAGTTTTGAGTCATCGACTTAATTCGAAGATAAGCGTTCCACTCAACTTTATGTAACCAAACTCTATTATGATCATGCATAAATGTATTACTATTACTTACATAGAGTTTCTCCAACCTGAGACCACTTTATATGTGAATGTAAAAATAGACTATTGTATTTCCTAGTTGATTCAAACGCTTTCTAATCACAAATGGACATCTTATTAATTAAAATGCTACGATTTTTTTTGTGTCCGAAATGATTGAATAATTGGTAAGTCATAGCCATAGGCGTCGGACCCACCCGGCTACCCGGCATGGGCCAGGCGGCCCTAAGGGGCTGCCCGGATCTACCCGGCCCTGCCCGGACTATGTCCGACTCTACCCGGACAATGCCCAGTTCTACCCGGCATCGTCGGTTATGGGCTAGAAAGGCCCAGCGGGCCTATCTGGCTGGTACAAACTTACCCGATACATTCCCAAAGTCCTAGAATCGTGTATCATGCAGTTTAACTACTGTATCCACTAAAACATAGCAACTGACATCATGACGGACGACCAGAGAAAGCAGAAAAGATAGTCGATTTCTATAGAGTTTTAGTTATGTCAGTGAATTGTGACTGTAATATTTATTTATGCCGTGAATGTAGCGGCCCCGGAATCGATTGGGCCGACCCCAGAGTCTTCGGGCCGAGCGGCCCGAAGGGCCAGCGGGCCCATTTCCGACGCCTATGGTCATAGCGACACAAAAATTGCCATGTAAGTGTCAAATGACGAATTTACGAATAAGTTCGAAGATCAAAGCGAAAATTTCACACCGCAAAAAAATGGAAATCAATTGTTCACACCTTTTCTATACAATACTATATACGGCTTCACTTTCACTATAGAAATCATTGTACGACACTATTGCAGGCTGTCATTGTTATTGATACTTCAAAGCAATAACTTATATAGATGTCTCAATTATATCATTGTGCATTGCAATAAAAAAGGTGTTTGTGTATATTTTCACACCTTTATATACATATTTTAATACCATTGATACCAGAGTTCGAATATCATATTTTCGAATCTATATGATAAATTTTTTGTTTACTTTTGTTACATTAGATACATAAAGTAAACAAATCTCAAGAATATGCTAGAAACTTGCTTTCAACGGTTGACATGGGGTTTTCAGGTGTATAGATTTAGAATATTATATGAGAAATCATTTGTTAACTTTTATTTACAATATTCATAAAAGGCAAACAAATTCCCAAACTAGGCTAGATTGCGCCCGCAGGGAGACTCTGCGGGCACAAGTATCCGCAAGGCGCACAGCGCAAGCAAGCGAAGCGCACTTGTTGAATATTGTAGCCGAGAACAAGTTCATATTATACACAGTGAATTATCAGAATCTAGAACTATAAAGATGCAGTCCAGTGACTCGATCCTATATAGGAAAACACAACCATCTTCAATAGTATTATATTAGATTGTATTTATCAGGTGGCATAGGTAACTGAAAAGAATTATAGTGGAGTCTCCGAATAACGGACACATTGGGGACATGGCTTTTGTCCGTTGTAGAGAGGTGTCCACTTCTCAGAGATTGCTTAACTATTACATCCGTATACCACAAAGTTTGTCTGTTGTAGTGGGGTTGTCCGATTTAGGAGACGCTATTATATTGGCTTATACTAGAGAGTTGACAAAATAGTAGCAATATGTTACATGGATTATTATACACGTAGTGACGTTATTGAACTATGAGATTGGTAGATTCAGCCTGGTACACAAATCTCAATAATTCAATACTCCAGGATGCTATAATGTTATGAAGTCATTAATTATAGAAAGGAGAAGGAGTGTTGAACTATTTAAGTGCAAATGCTTATCAATTAGTTGGATAATACTATTATCTCATTTGAAATTCTATATTGTTAATCTCCATTGGATACCATTGCAGACGTGTATTTATATGCTCAGTTCCTAATCAATTGAATTAACTCAGTTAATGTAATGTCTCAGTGTATGCGTTTTGCATTGGGAATTTTATTATTTCTCTTCTATGTTCTTACAGTTGCACTAACTTGCGATGTTGGTAAGTTGAACTCAGCTGATGTTAAACAAGCCATAAATACACGAGTATGTTAGAATGCTATGCACAAGCATAATATCACATACGTATTGTAACGGTGTGAGAGTGCCAGCGGTCCCCCGCAAGATATTATACTGCCCTCCAGTGATACGCTCCTACTCTCAAACCCATAAATTTTCATACTCCTAAATCGATAAACTTCACTATAATACTTGTATATAGCAAATTGGATAATATTCTGAATTTTTACGCTCCTAAACACTTTCGAGCTTAAAATCATGCGCCTAAAGGAGCGTCTCGCCCTCCTAGATAATCTCTTGGTCCTCCGGACTCCTATCATGGTGCCACAAATCGGGGAGGGGGACAAACTGAGGGGGGTGCCTAGATCTATGGCAATGGGTTATGAAATGTGATTTGATAACTTTAATATTAGAATTAAAAAGAATTATTTCGAATTATTGAAATTGGAAACTCTGTTTCTATTCTTTCTCAATTGAATTTAAATTCCATTGGCAGGAATCGAGGTTGAATATGAAGGCCAAGAAAAATACTGCGCAATGAATCAGAGTACGATTAACATTACCGTCGCAACTCCAAACATAGACCTGGAATGTCCCAGTGGTTATAATATTTCTCTCACCCCTGCTTCCCAGTCTGTACAAACAGAGAAGAACACCATTCTGAATGGAGGACATCTGAGCATTCAGGTGCTACGGTATGGACACACAGGAGAGTATGACTGTGTTTCTTCTCAATCCGACAGGAAGATCTCTATTTGGATTCAAGCTATAGGTAATTAGACTAGTCATGCAATTACCAGAGTCTGTGTGGGCATAAATTATTTTCTATTTATAGAATAGTTCTAATATAAGAATCATTCAAACTTTACGATGCTGTGTTATTAGGTGTTGGAATGATAATCAGAGATAGGACAAATAATGGCGTGATTGAGTTCCATCAAGTTTTAAACAACTCAGTTGTTTACCTCTCTTGTGAGAAAGACTTTGGAATCTTATTCATTTGTGAGAGCAGTTACCAAAATATGAGATTTCCACTCCTGTCAAGTGGTACTTTCACTCCGAACACTCAACCAGCTAATACGAATGAATTTGAGATTGCAAGTGATGGAGTTTTAAACGGAGATGAAACTGTTCTGACTTGTGAGCCAAAGGATGAACTTGGGATTGTACAGGAAATTGTGGTGACAGTCAAAGTAACAGGTAAGATGTGACAGAATAGCAATCAGTACTAAATCAATGCATTTTGATAAAGTAGAATAATTGATGCATTGCAAATCTGTCTAAACACTAGTATTAATTGAATCATGACATTATATTCAAACTATCATGGTTTTAAACTGATTTGTGTGATTATTTAGAAAGGATTCCAGAGGAAGACTGCGAGGGAATATTCCCAAGGACTTCAACTCCAAACTCAGAAGATACTGCCTGCGTCCTCGAGTTAGGAATCAGCGCCCCACCTGTAATACCATGTATTGGTAAGCTACATAATACGACTCACAACATTCTTCAAATGAATATCATAATAACATCGACAAGTAGTATATACATAAACAATCTCACAAAAAGTTGCGAAAAAGCTTCATACCATCACTTCTAATTACACACATAGACTGTTCTGCTGATTGGGATAAGATGGACGGAGTCTGCTACAGAGTTCTTACAAGCAATTCCAATTGGGATGATGCACAAGCCAATTGTGAATCATTTGGAGGCCATCTCGCTGAGGTACCGAACTACTACGTGAACAAGATTGTAGCTAGCAAAGCGAACGGACAACAATGTTGGATAGGACTGAGGAGAGATGATAATGGAGGTTATGAATGGAGAAGCGAGAGGAAAGTGAATGAGGATGAGTTCAGTGCTTGGAAGGATGGAGATATCGGATCAGGGTCTGGAGACTGTGGATTCATGAGTACTAGCATTGGAGAATGGGAACTAAAGCCGTGCAATGATATAATACAATGCTCAGTCTGTATGAAAGGTAAATCTAAGATAAAAGCATTATAGCACAGAAGTTAGATAGTCTCATAATTGCACTGAGTTCAGAATATATTGCTGTAATATGTTCCTACATTAACTACACACGATGACAAATTCTCGGAGTATTGATAACTGAAGAGAATGTGTGGTGAATAATGAATGACTGTCCTATTTTTAGGTACAATATCTCCACCGCCACTTTCAAGACCGCAAGAAAACTGTGAGGGCGGCGTTGTAATTGCTAACAGGTGTTACCAGCTGTTCACGACAAGTCTTCCTTGGAAGTTCGCACAATTTGAATGTGAGCTGCTGGGAAGTAACTTGATCGAAATTCCAGATCAGAATATCAGTAACCTAGTAACGGACGAGTTGAGTCCGCCTGGAGAGTACTGGACAGGTTTGAGAAGAGAGGATGGAGCAGCTGATTTCACGTGGAGGAGTGGTCGTGAGTTGGAGGATGGATTCGATTCCTGGAAGGATGGTTACCCGGGTAGCATGCACGGATGTGTGTCAACGAATCAGGATTTAATGTGGCAAGTTAAGCCTTGTAACGACAGGCTTGGATACCTCTGTCAGAATGGTTAGTTTTATCATTAACAAGCAGAGTACAAGTATGCAATATTATTATAACGAACAGATACATTATACTTCACTGAATACTTCTTTAATGCAATGTAGATAGGTTTTAGATATATTTGGGTTTATACTCCAAAATCCTGTTTTCAGAATATAATGGAATTTATTCACAATTATTTGTTTATAATTGATCTTGTTTCTAGGAACTTTCAACATAATATCACAGCAAACACAAGCAATGCAAACAACCGAGACAACTGTGCAGCCAAGTAATTTTAAATTACATTAATTATTTACTAGTATTATCCAAGACTATGACCAACTAAATTGGAATGAATTTCTATCTACCAAAATAAAATTAGAGATGATGGTACATTTGCAGGCAAATATTGGTCAAAAGTCAGATTTAGTTTGTGTAAATGACCACAGTGGAAATATAAACTGGTAATAAATACATCTTGAGACGTTTATGTTAGAGCTTGCTCAGTGTGAGAATTTGAAATCTTTCTACTGGGAGCTGATACGTATTCAGCAGTTGAAATTACAAGTATATCATCTATACATATTTCATGAGATAACTTATATAATCGAATATGTGTAATTTTACAACTCTGGTTGTGTTTTTGAAGTTGCACAATCTATCTTTTGACTGACATTTCCTTTACCTTTTCATACTTGATTGTCTTGGATTGTCTTTGAGATTTAGATAGAATTATCTTTCTAAACATTAATTATAAAGCTAATATCGTATAACTTATTCCAACCAGTTACGCATATTTATTTCAATAGCAACGACACTACAAATTGCTACCTCCAGTTTTGTATCAACAACATCCCAGAAACCAGAATCAACAGCTACTACCACTGCTCCTACAGTTCCTGTGTCCGAGAACCAGATCAAACCAAGTTAGTAGTAAATAGAAATGTTAATACAGGTGACAGGTTCATCTTTGAAGTTGTTTGAATGATCAATCAACGAAACTGTTCATTGTAATTATTACTGCTTTAAAACCTGCCAATGCCATGGAGTCAATTCTATTTATAGTATTAACTCCATATTTGTTTACTTTCCCGCCCAAATAACACCGAAATTAGTAAAATCCATTGTCCATCGATGATAAGACGTATAGAGAATATTATTTGATAAAATTGTACTTTATAATATTGTTATAGTGGATTGCAATGAAGATATGGTCATATTCTTAGAAGATAAGTGCACAACCTTACAGGTAAGAATGTAAATATACTATGAATATTCTGGATTGTATGTTATTGTTCTCATGCAGGAACATGATGATGATATCACAGACGTAGACATGATGGTAAGTTATTATTGCTCATGATTATAGCTTGAACGAATTTATCAGTTTTCAATAATGTTTCGAGTTGCAGTCATTAAATTAGTCTTGGGGTCAAATCTATTTATAGTAATGATCCTGCATTTATATGAATTCCCGCCAAAAACCGGAATGAGTTATTAATAACAATCAAGCCTATTTCAAACCAGTTTTTAGAATTTGTTTACTTCATTTAACTATTGTAAACAAAAATGAACAAATAAATTAACATATAGATTTGACAATATGATATTCGAAATCTACACTCCTAAAATCCCTTGTCAACCTTTAGAAGCTTGCCTCTAGCCCATTTTTGTCCTTAGCCTATTTTGGGAATTTGTATATACAGTACATGCAGATACATCAGGGTTGCCGTGGGAATGGGAATCTGTGGGAATTCCCATAGGAAAACCCACAGATTTCCATATAGGATGGAAATGGGAATGACTTTAAGGCTATGGGTATTCCCATATGTGGGAATCTGTGGATTTATGTGGGATTTCCTGTGAGATTCCGCGTAAGTTTCTGTGGGATTTCCTGTGGGTTTCTGTGGGATTCTGTAGGAATGGGATGGGAATTGAAATTCCATTCCCATGGCTACCCTGAGATACATGTACTATATGCATGTTTAAATGTGTATATACATCAGTGCTCTACAAATGCGGTGGTTTAGTGGCCACCAAAATTAAGTGATAAACCTCGAAAATCCTGAACCCGGTGGCTAACTAAGCCACCAAATCCATCCTTTTTTTCAATTAAAGATATTCAGTTAATAATGTAGTGAAGATACACCCTAAGAAATAATTCCTGGAATTGTGGTACTACAGTTTGTTTCAAAAGTAAGCAACGGCTGGCCAAATGCAATTACTCTAACTTAGCTGAATTAGAAATCGCTATATAAAAAATATATAAAAAAAAGTGGGAGACTTTTACCCCCGATTTCCTTGAAAATTTCATTCTCTCAATGCCGAAGCGATTGAAAAAGTGTATAATTTCAAAAGGGAAAAAAATAAATTACTAAGCTTTGTAAAAAACAAAAACCTATCGATATTGAAACCATTACTAGTAGATTATTTATTCCTACTATCCAAACCCATTCAAATATTTAGCTATGCATTTAGTGCCAGTACTTTTGAAACAAACTGTATCAGACAATTCGGTCTCAATTGTAATCGGTTTTAAATATTCCTAGATTTTTGGCGACTACTCAGAAGAAGTGGAGAGAGTGTTATTGGTTTTAATCACAGACCTATCTTTAAATAGTTCAGAAGCAATCCGAATAGAGATTAATGGGACTAGTAAGTAGAACACCGATGTAAACATCTTTAAATAAACAAACAAATGAGTGTTACATTCTTTAAACCTATCTAGCTGTTGTTTTGGCGAACTTACCTACTGGAGATAACGCTTCAATCAATATTACTAGCAGCATCAGCATATCTACAGACCCGGATAGTTTTGCAAGTAAGAATTACTAACTACCTAACCTGTTGAATAGGAACTTGTTAGTTCAAAATGTAGAAATGATTTCCAACTAGCTTAGTTTTGAATCTTAAAAATTTACCATACAAAATGTATTATTTTCAATTTTACTAAGGAGTAAAATTTATTAGTTTATTTCTTAAACTCAGCGATACTTCACGCGAATGAAATTTGGTCACTACAAGTTCTATAGTGCATCAAAACTAATATACTATTGACTTTAACTTAACATTACATAGGCGATACAACATTAGCTGCTTTGGTGATGAGTAGTAGTGACTCAGAAGAAATATTACAAACTCTCACAGATTCTACAATGTAAGAGTAGCGATGTGATATTTGTTGCAATCATTTTAATTCTTCGATTAATCTACTAAGTAGGAGAAGCGAATTTTTCATCTATAAACGCTATTTCTATATAAACTAATCACTATTATAAGAGTGGATCCTTGCTGAGTATTTGTGGTCTCACAACTTAAGTTATTTTATGTTTCTAACCAATAGAAATGTTATTTCTATGTTATTATTCTGAAATGCTTTGAAGGACTACATTCGTTAGAGTTGTCTGCCATTTGCTCAGTATTTATTGTGTGGTACTACATTAGTGTAATATATATTAGGATGTATCACTCTGTTTTGTATGTAGGATGTTCATTAGCGATATCTGCATCCTGGTTTCAGACAATGAACTCTCTGGAACAATATCGCTGGTCTTCACATACAATACAGCATTGGTAATTCAATGTTCCATTAATTGTATCTTTGTTTATTGTTATTTACATCTGACTATTTAGTTTGGGGATGAGGATATAACCTGCAATTTCTATAACAACGTTACATCGTAAGTTTGAATTTGAATATTATGAAAAATTAATATAAATTGCTATTGAATACATATATTCAATGCATCGCCATTCTATTCTCGCTATTTATAGTGTTTGGTCTTCAGAAGGAATTGAAACGGTTAGAAGTGGAGATGTCATAGAATGTGTGACCAACCATTTCACTTCCTTTGCACTGCTTGTTACATTCGAAAAAAACAATTCTACAGCCGTGAGTATTAGAATTATATATCTCAATACTTGGGACAATTACAAACTGTTTTATTTAATTTTACACGTAGATTAGCATTGTACATATATAATAGACCTCGTTGATACGAACAAGGATAATGCGAACAGATATTTTATCCTTTACGGATGAAAATACATGTAAATCACTCCGGCTATAAGAATTCGGGAGAATTCGAACAGTGTTTTTATTAATGAGGTTCTACTGTGTATGAACACTTCTGATTCTGATACTTTTAAACCAGCAACCTGATTAAACTCGATTGTAGATATAGGCAGTCAATATTTAATTATATTTTTGAAAAGAGCGAATAAATAAATGAAATTATCATTCTACTTAGTTCTAGTATATATATTAGTTTCTTCATTGTAAATATCTGATGGAGATTCTAGATACAGTCCATGATTGTAGGATGAAATGGAGAGAACGATTCAAGGATATCTCAGCATGGGACTGTGCATAGCATCTCTCATCTTTCTCGTGACTTCTCTAATTCTGTATGCATGTGTAGGGTGAGTTATAGAATTGCAATTCGATTTGAAACACACAAATAGAAATATTAACTATACGGTAATAAATGTTTTCACATAACATTACAACTGTATGCTTTGTAGAAAGAAGTTTTTCCTTCGAGATCTGAACATAATCCATCTGAACTACATCCTCGCTCTCATATTGGCTCTCGTCTCTTTCCTCGTCTATTCAGTTCTGTTTGCAGCTAAAATAGAAATTATGCCTTTCGTAAGTAAATATGTTTTACATTGGATAAAGTAATCGTAATATTTTTTCAATTTCATTTGGTTGAGAAGAATTACTAAACTATTCGTGTTGTTTAGAGCATCGGATGCAAAGCTATAGCATTCCTGAATCACTACTTCTGGCTGAGTGTGTTCAGTTGGAACTTCTGTGAAGCGCTGCACATAATCCTAGCTCTCTACAGCTACAAGCTCTCCAACGCGAGGCACTACTGGTGGCTCATCATCGTAGGATGGGGTAGATATATGACTGCTTATTTCAATGTGGAAGAATTTTATGTATTTATAATCTTTGCGAAATATTTCAATGTAGAAGTTGCAAATGTGGAATATAATAACGTATATTGCATACAGTGGTCTCCATTAGACCGAAAATATCGAATGGTTACATCTGGACTAGCAATTTCTAAGATTGCTCGTTGATACATTTTGAAATTTTTTAAGATTCCTGTAAATGGAGAACAATTTTAATTTCTTTGATTTTAGGTTTTCCAGTTCCAATCGTGGTCATTACTCTTGGAGTTGCATACGATTACTACACAAACATGGAAGATAACATGTAAAGAAACGAGCATATTTATATCTCAGATATCTTCACTTGATTTATCAATATCCTCCAATAGATGCTTTCTAAATAGAGACAGAGGTGTCATTTTGGCATTTCTCGTTCCCATATACTTCTTAATCCTGGTCAGTTATGATGCTACTACATCTTAAGAGCACAATAGACATACACATGTGATGTCTACAATATAATATACAGTATAATAAAGATTCTCTAATTGAATAGTTCCGTACTGGAGAGTTAATGAGCTGTTCATCTAGGTAAACACTGGGATTCTGATATTCGTGGTTGTAGTTACAATCTATGTTCAGAGAAAAAGAACTTTTAAGAAATATATTTGGTAAGAAATAATATTTAGTCTCACATCTTAAATGTGCCTATTAAACTTAGACGTTTATTGCCTTAAAGTAGTTTATTTTCCTTAACTTATAATTGAATGTGTGTGTCGTATAGTTCTCTGCTGTGTGGGACAGCTACCACACTGCCACTGCTAGGACTGCCCTGGGTGGCTGGAATCCTCCCCAACCTATCCGGTCTGCTACGAAACGACAGCATAGCATGGCTCAGCTACGTCTTCGTGGTAGTCAACGCTTCACAGGTAGTTACCTTGTTTGTCAGTAATTATTATGCAGAAAACAGTTTAATTTTGTGCCTGAGGGGGATACAAGCTGGCACTTGGGATCAGAGACTTGGTATATGTACAAGAATGTAGGCATTTTAGCTGGTAATAATTATAAGAGCAAATTATAGCTTGTTTGTAATAAATAATACAGTATGTAAAAGTAAATAACAAAAAGTATTCGTAAAAGTGCTGTTTTGGAAAACTACGTATAGTGAAATAAACCTACAGTCCATGGTTATAAACCTGTTCCTGTCTATTTAGGGAATCCTCTTCTTCTGCATTCACGTCATAAGGAATGATCAGGTAACTCACATTTACTGCAAACCAAATGTATTATCATTATCCAGCATTTGTGAGTGCTTACACTGAGTCTTGATTCTTTCACGATAAGAATGGAAAGAAAATAACATCCAAGATAGAATATGCATCCAATAAAGTCTAAATAAATTCGGGGCTGTTCATATGTTTTGTTAATATCAAGAATCAAATTATGCTTTCTTTTTAGAATTAGTTAACTTTGTGTGACAACAAGTTATCATAATGTTATATATTGTATGTAATTAGGTTTTAGAGAAACTGTGTAAACTCTCACCTCCTGACACTAATGAGGAAGTAGAGAAGAATTCTCAGAACAAGGTAAAGTATTGAGCAACCTTCAGAGGCAAATATTGATTTTATGAGTCAATTATACTTGTATTTATGAATTAAACAGTGACTGTTGCTAGAAGGCCACCTTGAACATGCAAATTTATGAATATTTTAGGATATCAACAATGGAACGAATGGAAATGGTCACAAGAAAATTTCAAAAGGAATGAGAACTCCGAATGACTTCTCTAACACGACTGAAGCTGGAAATTATTTGACTAAAGATAGCTCAACCTTCCTCACTCAGAGGATTGCAGACCTACCTTCCGACATTGCAATAGAAAATCCTACTTTCAAGAATAGTTATTAAGCTAAAAAATATTGTATGTCTTGAAATCTGTAATGCATATTATTCTCAATAATTGTTAGATATGAAAGAACTTCTTCTCCAACACCTGCCTTACAGAGAGCAAAATTTTATACAATCTTAATTACGAGGCACCACGTACAACACTATTAGGAGCATTTCTCACACATTATAGTATGATGGAGAGAATTTTATCTTTTGCGATTTAATTTAGTTATTTTACAACTCATGATTCGTTTGTTAGATAAAATATTTTTCTTCTTTTGAACACAACATGAACCATATTGAAGTCAACTCAAACCTAAAATATGCACATTTTGTGATCTTAATTGCCTGAGTTGTCTAAGTACTCATGCAATTAGACTGCAATATTATATCTTGGATCCAACCTATGAAGTGTTCAAATGCTGATCCTGTTCTACCACCTCCTGTCTACAATTATACATAAATGTCAGTGCCCGATATTCTGGTGGATTAGTGCCGATAGCCACTAAACGATAAGCCATCAAATTCCTGAGCTTGGTGGCTACTAAACCACTAATTTTATTGAATTGCTGGTCTGAATGAAATGCTGGTATTTCAGTAACTTTACTGGTCCGCTGGTTTTGTCTGCAGACCAGTATTTGGCTGGCGACATGGGGTGTATGAATATAGTAGTAATATCCAGAATTTATTATAGCACACATTTTCTTCAGAATATGCGAAAATTATAAGAGGAATTTTAAACACTTGTGGTTTCATACTGAATTTAGTTCCGATGCTTTCAAACTAAATAAATTATTCGCAAATCCCATCGTCACGTCAAAATCACAGAATTTCGCGCAAAAACAATTGTCTTCTAAAATTACACCTGAAATTTCAAAATTCTATGATGAATGATCTTTCTAATAAATTCTTAACTGATAAACAAACAAAAAAGACAAAAATTTTGTTTAATAATGTAGAACAGATATCATAAAGCATATTATATATTATCACAGATGTGTGAAGAAACATAAAATCCACCACGGAAATAAAATATTGTCGATCACAAATATTACAAAAAATTCATAAAATTAAACAAATGTTGAAATAGAGACGACATAAACTAGGGCTAATAGAGGGAGAAAGAAGCAGAATAAGAAGAGAGGATGAGTGTACTACTAGGAGACTAAGATTCAGTATTTCTGAAAGCAGTCATTCTTTACACCGCAGTTAACACATAAAATAGATCCACTGTTATCTAGTGCTATACCACGTGAGAACTTGAGATGTCCTCTTCCTAATGAGTGCTTGAGAATTCCATTAGGAGAGAATGTACGAATTTCTGATGGGTCTTCGCTTGAAATAAGAAAGTTACCTCTGGAATCAATTGTAAAAAAGCAGGCAGTAGTCATTGGTTCTTTCTGTCCTCTAAGCTTGATTGTGTTCTCAAGGCGACAATCCTTGTTATAGCAATAAACTTCATTTTGTTTTAGAGATAGTATGTAGATAGAGTTAGCATGGATAGTGATGTCATATGGATATTTGATTTCTCCGTAAGCAAAATCTTTCAGGTATTTAAGTTCAGAATCGAATATGTTAATCCGTTGTATGCTAGGATCACACACATAAACCAAACCTTCCTCATAACACAGACCTTTTATATCACTGAAGCATCCTGGTGCAGTACCTCTTGAACCAGCTTTCTTCAAAAACTTTCCAGATTTATTGAACTTAAGTAAACATGTTTCTTGATCAGTCACGAATACTTCATTTTCTGACAAACAAATTCCATGAGGAGCTTTCAAGTATTCATGAGTGAAAGATCGTAAATAATCTCCGTTAATACTCAAGACTTGAATACGATTGTTGCTATCATCCACTACATAAACCTCGTTAGTGTTTCTATCAATCGATATTCCTCTAGGATTCATAAACTGTCCATTCTTACGACCTCGTGAACATTTTTTAAGAATTGGATTTCCCCTCCCTACGTACTCAGAAAGTAACTCAATGAGATCTGTTTCTTCGATTCCTTTCAGGATTTGTTCGGATGGACAACGAAATTCAATCAGATTCAGATTTACATTTACACTCGGAGCTTTCATTTCCTTTTTCGAACGGATCTTCGCTTCGAAGCTCTCTTTTATCGGATCCAGATCTTCTCCAAGTAGATTGCTGGTCATCACACTAACTGCATTATCTCTCACTATTCGGAGTTGCTTGATTGCTTCGTCTAGTTGTATGTTATTATCATGAGCTGACTTCACAGCTGACAGACGAGATAACAAGTCTTGTTTACGTGTCTCTAAAGCTTGAAACAATTCTTCAAATGTTTGAAAGATTTCTCTTTCCAAAGCTTGAAACTTTCTATCGAAATCACTTTCTCTCGTAACTCCTGCAGTTGCCATTAATCCTATATTGGATATGATAAAATATTTCCGAACGAAACTGGATCAGTAGCCCAAGTTTTCCCTTCCATTACATTTTCGCATGACTATTGATTCAACTGATTTCATTTGTATTATAATAATGGGGATAAAGTTGAGTAAGTTTTTTTTTCTTTTTTGTACAGTAATAAACTATACAATAAATAGTCAATTGATTTTCTGGATAAATTTTAGTAACACTTACATTTGCTTATTAGCATTTGTCTTCAATTATTTCACTTTAATGTTAGAATTTGCATTTGTACATTTCTACTTGACACAAAAACGAATAAAACGAAAATAGCATAGGATTTAGGAGAGTATTTTGATAGGAAGTAATTTACAATGCTTCATTAAACTAGGTTTTAGAGTATCATGAACTATTGATCTTGGTTACAGGATACGACAGACCATTATATATTGAATAAATAGGAAGGAGCACTCCTCAAAACGTTCTCAATTTCAAAAAGGTTCTGTCATATTAAAAAGGTTGAGAAGCACTGATCTAAATATGGCTAAACAATAGCGACGGTTGTGTTTGAATCAAGTGCGAATAATCCTCATTTAGGCCCAAATAGCATCCGACTAATCACAAATACAATAACGGATTCAGACTAAGTTCAAATAACCACAAATATTCCCACAAACTAGCCTCCAAATGCTTGTGTGAAAGTATAGATATTTTTAGAACTAGTGAGCCATGAAATATTCCACCTTAGCTTTATAAGGATACTATGATTTTAAAGATTTCCGCTGAAAGTATGGAAATATGTACATTTGAAACCAAAACAACCTAACTACACATTCTAATCGAATAATTTCGAGCCCTTTAGCTCGAATATTTACTGCTACTAGGTATGCGTAACTAATCAACTTCACAGATATAATGATGGTGGTTAATGACAATCTACGTAGAGTACATTATGACTGTAGCAACAACGAATTAAGTTGAGGACTCAAAACTGGGTAATTTTGAATTATAAAAAACGAATTTGAAACCGAATAGAGGAATACACAATGAATACATGCCTACTTCACCCGTCCCGTCCCGTACCGAAAATTATTTATTCCTGTAAAGCCATATTTGAGTGCTTAACATCGAAGTACAAAGACCAGCATGACATCGTCTGCTATTCCTTCACTTTTGTCCTTCATAAAATATTTGTTTACACAGGATCATTCAATAAATACTAACTTATTTCTGGTTGAGCAGTGTATGAGCAGGGATTTTTCTATTTATAGTAGATGCCCATAATAGTTTCAACCGGAATGACGTGACACATTCCAGGGGCAACCGTGGGATAATATATAAGATATACGTAATCACTAACTCGCATAACACTTAACCATCCCTGTTAAGCCATTGCTTAATCTAAGATCTTCCTCAGTGGTCCTGGAAGGATTTAGAAGTTATTTTGATATTCTAGGCACAGAGAAAATACTTTTTGGGAAAACTTAGCCGATTAATGCAATAAATCAATAATTGATACTCAATACAACTCACCTCAAATGAATTCCAAGGAATGATAACAAGAGTTTGATAGGTTAATATTGTAATAAAGAAATGTTAGAAGTATAGTTAGAATGAATTATTGAAGCACATCATCAGTACAGTTGTTCTTATACTGAAACTAGTGTGAGACTATACTGTTTAGTCCAAAATAGAATCAACTACTAACATCTCAAATTACAAGAATAGTAAATCAAATATATTTACATTACTTCTCATAACAGCTATATAAACTCACCATCCTCCAATACTAATGCATTCTATTAGACATAAGAATATTGAGATATCGAAGCTTTTCATACTTAGAATTAGAATATTCAACACACATAGGCGATACAACGATAAGTGCTTTGTAGATGAGTAATCACTCAGATGGAATACTACGAACTATCTTGGATCCTACAATGTAAGAAGCACAGTGGTTTGGGGCACGTATTTGGTAAAAGAATCTTGAACTCAGAAATACATTTACATATGATAATTAGCTTCCTAGATGTCTAAATATTATGTGTATCAAATATTGAGTGTATTGGAAGCCTATATTTACAATACGACATCAAAGTATGTAGTCGATTTTGACTGTAGCTGAATACATATTTTGCGGTTTGAAAATATCAAAAAAATAAACATTCCTGCGGCCGTATTCACTAAGAACTTAAGATCGATCTTAAGATCGATCTTAACTAAGATCGATCTTAAGACTTAAGATCGATCTTAGTGCTTAAGATCTTAGTGAATACGGCTGCAGCTGATTTTGCTTTTTGAGTAAGATAGGATCGTTTCAACTTCAATAATATACAATACTCATTCTAAAATTGTTACATTTTAAGACTAAAACGACTGATTTTTTAATGTAGATTGTAATTTTTTGACTTTCCTTTTTGAGTCGAAAAAAGATACAGTTAATATAATTTTTACGTTTTGAAAATGGCCGCAAAAGTAAAAACCACCAAATACCAGTTGGAAATTGAGTATACTTACTCTCTAATGTCATATAGCCAACATGTTAAAATTATAAGACCCGATTCAATGCGCAACTTGATCAAAGTTGCTACATTCCATTGTCTATTATTCGTTGCTAGGTTTCAACATATTAACCTACATATGCATCAATAACATATTTCTTATATAATACCATTTATATATTTGAAATAATCGATTACAACGTAATTTATACTTGAAAATCTACACAAGAACATGGCTGAAGGTCCCATTCTGAAAACCCGTCGTGATTTAGCGCAGATTTTGGCTCAGAATGAGTTCAGCATTACTGTCACAGCTTCTAAAGTTTTAGAGCTGTTGAATCTTGACGAAACGAAACTTGTGACAATCACTTCTTTATTGAGTAAGATCAAAATGAACATCAAAAGGTACAAAAGAAGTGTTGATTCACTGAATTCTGAGTGGTGGAATCACGAAATTCCATGGATCAATTCAGGTCTATTAATTAACTCCTCAGATTTAGGAAAACTGTGTAAGGAAACATATATTTTAGTGCTAGATTCATTTCCATGGCCGAGCATCACGCCTACCTTACACAAGCTCCTAGCACACTCGGAAGAACTTATTCGAGAACATAATTCAGGATACGGATTGAAATCTCTTTCAGAAGAAGGTTCAGAAGCCTGCAACAAATTAGTGAGGAGATATCGAGAGAAGTTATCCCGTAAAAACAGCTTTGGATGCAATACCATCGATGTATTTGTGAGATTGTCGTCACAAAGCGACCCTGTATTGGTAGGCTATCGGAGGCATCTATCTTGTGTAAGATGTGGCCAATCGGAGAGAAGTAAATGCCATGTTGAGAGCCAACGAACTTCAAACATAGAGGCTCTCATTTCTTCATTGACAATTTCCAATATTGAAGATTAGGTAAATATTCGTAAGAATTTATATTCCAATAAAGTAACTTGCTCAGTAATTTATACTCCAAATAAACAGCGCTTATTTTCAAAGTGACCCATGCGGTTTAGTCACCATTTAAACTATGAATTTCATTTAACAAATTGTCAGAAATTTGAAAGGATCACTAATAGTTCACGGTTTGTAAATATTGTATGATAATGAATCATGATCATGATGACATCAGCATCCTAAGATGGTTAGCATTATTGTGAAAAAAATAGTGTCACAACATAACTCACATTTAGAGCAACCACTCTGTCAACTTTCAAACATATATGTCCCATATTGGCTAAGTAGCCACCTATTTTGCAAATTTTGATAAAATCCTGAAAGGTGACAAATACGTCATAACTCTAAAAATAGAAGAGATATCAACTTTTTAAAATTTTATATCGATTCACAAGTATTGATAACCCATATATAAATAATACATTATTAGTCGCTAGGATATACCTAAATACCTAAAGTTTGCTAAATGCCATTTTGGACCATTGTGAGAAGCTAGCTAGATCATTATACAAGTACTGAGTATTGTATTACAATAATAATACAGGATGTGTCTCTAACTGTATATCTATGGAAAAATTGCCTCAGTTAAGTATTAGAGAGCAGTTAACAATTAGATTGGTTTGTTAATAGTGCTTATCTCGAATTATATTTACAAGGTGGGGGGCAACTTGAACATTATACATAACATAGAAACTGGTTTGTCCAACTTCGTTTAAATGAGTCTGGAAAGACAGCACTCTCTGGGGATAGAATTCACTTCCACTCATCACAGAGAAATCATTAAAATGCAAAATAATTAAGATAATCCGCCTTTCTTAAGCATGAGAGATAACATTTAAATAAATGAGTATATAAGATTCAGTATTTCTGAAAGCAGTCATTCTCTATACCGAAGTTAACACATATAATAGATCCACTGTTATCTAGTACTATACCATGTAAGAACCCGAGATGTCCTCTTCCTAATGAGTGCTTGAGAACTCCATTAGGAGAGAATATACGAATTTCTGATGGATCTTCGTTTGAAATAAGAAAGTTACCTCTGGAATCCATTGTAAAAAGTAGGCACTAGTTATTGGTACTTTTTGTCCGCTAAGATTGATTGTGTTCTGAAGAAGACAATCCTTGTTATAGCAATAAACTTCATTCTGATCTACAGATAGTATGTAGATAGAGTTAGCATGGATAGTGATGTCAAATGGAGATTTGATTTCTCCATAAGCAAAATCTTTCAGGTATTTAAGTGCAGAATCGAATATGTTAATCTGTTGTAGGCCATTGTCACACACATAAATAAATACTTCCTCATAACATAGACCTTTTATATCACTGAAGCATCCTGGTGTAGTACCTCTTGAACCAGTATTCTTCAAGAACTTTCCAGATTTATGGAACTTAAGTAAAACGTTTCTTGATCAGTCACGAATACTTCATTGTCTGACAAACTAATTCCATAAGGAGCTTTCAAGTATTCATGTGTGAATGATCGCAAATAATTTCCGTTAATACTCATGACTTGAATACGATTGTTGCTCTGATCCACTACATAAACCTCGTTAGTGTTTCTATCAATCGATATTCCTCTAGGATTCATGAACTGTCCATTCTTACGACCTTGAGAACATTTTTTAAGAATTGGATTTTCCCTCCCTACGTACTCAGGAAGTAACTCAATGAGATCTGTTTCTTCGATTCCTTTCATGATTTGTTCGGATGGACAACGAAATTCAATCAGTTTGACATTCAAACTCTGAACTTTCATTTCCTCTTTCGAACGGATCTTCGCTTCGAAGCCTTCTTTTATCGGATCCAGATCTTCTCCTAGTAGATTGCTGGTCATCACACTAACTGCATTATCTCTCACTATTCGGAGTTGCTTGATTGCTTCATCTAGTTGTATGTTATCATCATGAGCTGACTTCATAGCTGACAGACGAGATATCAAGTCTTGTTTACGTGTCTCTAAAGCTTGGAACAATTCTTCAAATGTTTGAAAGATTTCTCTTTCCAAATCTTGAAACTTTCTATCGAAATCACTTCCTCTCGTAACTCCTGCAGTTGCCATTATTCCTATATTGGAGATTGTATGTGGTATTTCAATAGGATTTGTGTATCATTGACCTAAAATTACTAAAAGACTTGCTATGTACTATTTTTGGATTTACGTATGTTGGGTTAATGTTTGTGATGACGGTACGAGTACCAAATCATAAGTGAGGAATGGAAGAGGTAGATTCGACTGTCGGAGCTCCCCACTTATGGAAGTTCTACTGTACATTATTATCAGATTCTGCCCTATATTATATTCAGTCCATTTAATCCCACAAACGCGATACGGAACGGACTATATTAAGGGAATAATATTATGTCTAAATTAGTGCTGGACAACGAGTGTCAACTATACGCTCGCATATACGTTAACGAGGATGGAATTTCTTATCTATTTTCCTAGAGTTTGTATTCATATCTGCTGGATTATCACGTGATATTACTTCGTCTTTAAACTTCTATTAATCGCCCTATGCATATATTATTAAGTTTTAAGTCTGTCGATAAGTCTAATACTCGAAGGCAGAATCTCAAGATTGATTAGGCATAACTGATAACAGCCCTATAGTTCTGTTGCATGAAAAAATGCCCCCCCCGTGAAAAAATGCCCCCACCATGGATATTCATGAGTTTAACACTAAATATTGCTGATACTATTTATATACGATACATTTATGAAAGTCATTATTATTACTTCACACTTTAATACACTTTAACTTCGAATAGAAGCCAAATAGCATTCAAAATGTTTTGTATAAGCATTGGCATACTTTAGAATATCCATGGTGGGGGCATTTTTTCACGGGGGGGCATTTTTTCATGCAACAGTTCTGTGTGAGCGATCGCGTTGAGAGCTCGAGCTCTTGCTCATCACAGGGAAGAACTGTGGAAGTTTAGTTTTGGAAAATTTATTATTTTTAAGTGTGTCGATGTAATTAAACAATAATAAATATATTATCTTACAACTGACCTCAAATAAATCACAGGAAACAATGGCAAATGTTGTACGTAGTTGAATGTTATCGATAAAGGAATATTAAATTTTGAACAAATATTAGTGTAAGCAACACAAGTACAGATTTATTCTTATACTGAAACTGAGAGTAATTGTGTAGTACAGAAATTGGATATGCCTACTAACATCACAAATTACAAGGCTGGGAATCATAAGATTTACAAACCACAACTTCGATTTTCAAGAGAAAAAGCTTTGGAATATATGAAATTGTTCGTTATCTGATAATTAAAAACATTTGTTATTCAGAACTATTGACAATTTTAAAAATTATAAATAGACAATAAATAAACTATTCCTAATAGAGCAGACAGAAACAGAATTTATCAAGATACAAATATTCAGTATTTCTGGAAGCAGTCATTCCCAGCTAGGCCATTGTTAATGCATAAAATAGATCCACTGTCCTCTAGGACTATTCCTCTTAAATTCTTGAGATGTCCTCTTCCTAACAACTGTTTGAGAACTCCATTAGGAGAAAATACACAAATTTCTGATGGATCTGAACTCGAAATAAGAAAGTTACCCCTGGGATCGATCGTAAGAAAGTATGCACTAGTTATTGGAACTTTCTGTCCTCTAAGCTTGATTGTGTTCTGAAGGAGACAATCCTTGTTATAGCAATAAATTTCATTTTGTTTTGTAGATAATATGTAGATAGAGTTAGCATGCATAGTGATGTCAAATGGAGATTTGATTTCTCCGTAAGCAAAATTTTTCAGGAATTTAAGTTCAGAATCGAATATGTTAATCAGTTTTATGCTATTGTCACACACATAAACCAAACCTTCCTCATAGCACAGACCTTTTATAGCACTGAAGCATCCTGGTGTAGTACCTCTTGAACCAGCTTTCTTCAAGAACTTTCCAGATTTATGGAACTTAAGCAAAAACGTTTCTTGATCAGTCACGAATACTTCATTGTCTGACAAACAAATTCCATAAGATGCTTTCAAGTGTTCATGTGTGAATGATCGCAAATAATCTCCGTTAATACTCATGACTTGAATACGACTGTTGTTTACATCCACTACATAAACCTCGTTAGTGTTTCTATCAATCGATATTCCATGGGGATTCATAAACTGTCCATTCTTATGACCTTGAGAACATTTTTTAAGAATTGGATTTTCCCTCCCTACGTACTCAGGAAGTAACTCAATGAGATCTGTTTCTTCGATTCCTTTCAGGATTTGTTCGGATTGACTACGAAATTCAATTAGATTCACATTCAAACTCGGAGCTTTCATTTCCTCTTTCGAACGGATCTTCGCTTCGAAGCCTTCTTTTATCGGATCCAGATCTTCTCCTAGTAGATTGCTCGTCATCACACTAACTGCATTATCTCTCACTATTCGGAGTTGCTTGATTGCTTCATCTAGTTGTATGTTATTATCATGAGCTGACTTCACAGCTGACAGACGAGATAACAAGTCTTGTTTACGTGTCTCTAAAGCTTGGAACAATTCTTCAAATGTTTGAAAGATTTCTCTTTCCAAATCTTGAAACTTTCTATCGAAATCGCTTCCTCTTGTAACTCCTGCAGTTGCCATTAATCCTATATTGTATGTGATAAAATATTTCTGAACGAAATTGCATCACTAGTCCAAGTTTTCCCTTCCATTTCAATTTCGCATAAATATTGATTCAAATGATTCTATTTGTATATTATTATAATGTACATAAAGTTTAGCATTGCATCGTATTTATCAGATTCATCAGATAAGTTTTTTATCTTTTTCGACAGCAATAAATAAATATACAATAAATTGTCAAACAATCAACTAATCAACATTATAGATATGATGATGATGACTAGTGACAATTTACAGTATATTTGAGCTGTGGGAATAAAAACGAATTTGAAACCAAATAGAGGAATAAATAATTAATGCTTCATACTTCCTTCGCCCCGTCCCATACCGAAACTATTTATTCCCGTAAAGTAATATTTCAATGAGTTGACATTTTTGTCTGAAGTCAAAGTTTAGTGGGAGCCACGGCTAAAAGCCTCCCACATGCTAAAAATCATCTTTCTGTGACGATTTAATATCAAAGTACAAAGACCAGCATGCCATCGTCTGCTAGGCTATCCCCTTTTTGTCATTCATAAAACATTTGTTTATACAAGATTATTCAATAAATACTAACTCTTACTTCTGGTTGAGCAGTGTATGAGCAGTCACTGGGACTCGTGGGGGTTAAATATTCTTCGACATTCACTCATACTATAATTAGAGCACACAAAACAGAATATTCCTTCTTCAAAGTATCGTGGATTGTGAGGCACGATTCAAGTGACACAATTCGCTATGTTTAGTTTGACACATATTCATTGTTTTTAGAACGAGATTACAAAAGTAATTTTCCATAACAATTATGATCCAATTTTTACATATTACAAAATGTAATAATTGGCAGTAATTAGAGGAAGAGAATAGTCTAAGTTAATGATCATTTTGATTTCAAATAGAAATGTATATGCTTTCAAGTTTTTCAATCGCTTTGTTGATGTTTTCTATCTATTTGTAGATTGAGTTTGAATTATAAAATTGTGAGATTCTCATTTTGGATGCAGGCTGAGTTCGATTTAACCCGCATAACACTTAATTATTTCAGTTAAACCACTGCTCTTCCTAGATATAAATTCTTTCTCAGTGGTTCTAACCGATTTGTAAGAAATTATTTTGATATTCCAGGGCTCAGAGAAAAGGATGCATTGTTTGGAAAAAGTGCATTAATCTAATAAATCAATAATTGATACTCAATACGACTCACCTCAAATGAATTTCAAGGAATGATAACAAGAGCTTGATAGGTTAATATTGTAATAAAGAAATGTTAGAAGTATAGTTAGAATGAATTATTGAAGCACATCATCAGTACAGTTGTTCTTATACTGAAACTAGTGTGAGACTATACTGTTTAGTCCAAAATAGAATCAACTACTAACATCTCAAATTACAAGAATAGTAAATCAAATTGATTTACATTACTTCTCATAACAGCTATATAAACTCATCATCTTACAATACTAATGCTCTCTATTAGACATAAGGATATTGAGATGTCGAACCTTTTGATACTTAAAAGAAGATTCAATACACACAGGCGATACAACGATAAGTGCTTTGTAGATGAGTAATCACTCAGATGGAATACTACGAACAATCTTGGATCCTACAATGTAAGAAGCTAGCTAGATCATTATACAAGTACTGAGTATTGTATTACAATAATAATACAGGATGTGTCTCTAACTGTATATCTATGGAAAAATTGCCTCAGTTAAGTATTAGAGAGCAGTTAACAATTAGATTGGTTTGTTAATAGTGTTTCTCTCTAATTATATTTACAAGGTGGGGGGGGAAACTTGGACATTATACATAACATAGAAACTGATTTGTCCAACTTCGTTTAAATGAGTCTGGAAAGACAGCACTCTCTGGAATTCAGAATTCACTTCCACTCACCACAAAGAATACTATTCTAATGAAATTCTTAAATTTGGAAATCATTAAAATGCAAAATAATTAAGATAATCCGCCTTTCTTAAGCATGCGAGATAACATTTAAAAAATGAGTATATAAGATTCAGTATTTCTGAAAGCAGTCATTCTCTATACCGAAGTTAACACATAAAATAGATCCACTGCCTAGTGCTATACCCATTAAGGACTTGAGATGTCCTCTTCCTAATGAGTGCTTGAGAACTCCATTAGGAGAGAATATACGAATTTCTGATGGATCTTCGTTTGAAATAAGAAAGTTACCTCTGGAATCCATTGTAAAAAAGTAGGCACTAGTTTCATGTGTGAATGATCGCAAATAATTTCCGTTAATACTCATGACTTGAATACGATTGTTGCTCATATCCACTACATAAACCTCGTTAGTGTTTCTATCAATCGATATTCCAAATGGATTTATAAACTGTCCATCCTTATCACCACGTGAACATTTAGTAAGAATTGGATTTTCCCTCCCTACGTACTCAGGAAGTAACTCAATGAGATCTGTTTCTTCGATTCCTTTCAGGATTTGTTCGGATGGACAACGAAATTCAATCAAATTCACATTCAAACTCGGAACTTTCATTTCCTCTTTCGAACGGATCTTCGCTTCGAAGCTTTCTTTTATCGGATCCAGATCTTCTCCTAGTAGATTGCTGGTCATCACACTAACTGCATTATCTCTCGCTATTCGGAGTTGCTTGATTGCTTCATCTAGTTGTATGTTATTATCATGAGCTGACTTCATGACTGACAGACGAGATAACAAGTCTTGTTTACGTGTCTCTAAAGCTTGGAACAATTCTTCAAATGTTTGAAAGATTTCTCTCTCCAAAGCTTGAAACTTTCTATCGAAATCACTTTCTCTCGTAACTCTTGCAGTTGCCATTAATCCTATATTGGATATGGTATAAACTATTTCTGGATCACCAGTCTAAGTATTTTTTCTATTACAATTTCACACATGAATTTTGATTCAACTGATTTAGTACAGTGCTGGTCAAAAAGAATTGCTCAAAATCAATGTATGTCGTATAGTAAACGTCAAATAGTTTCAACTCACTAGATTAGTTTCTTTCTTGCGAAATCATATACATCTTATATATTAAAACTCTAGGATTTTTTTGTTTGTTTGTTTGTTTGTTTGTCCGAATTGATTGAAGAATTGACAAGTCGTAGAGATACGAAAATTGGCATGTAGGTGTCAAATGGTGAATCTAGGATTAAGTTCGAAATGAAAGAACTTTTCCCAAACACCTGCCTTACAGAGAACTAAATTTATACTATCTTAATTACGAGATTATTCAAATTAAGCAAAATGAACAAACGACTGTTTCAGTCATTTGCAAAGAGAACTACTCACAAATACCGCTTTGTAGTTCGTTCGCTTCGGCTGCTTCATAGCACAGCACAACACTATTAGGAGCATTTCTCACACATTATACGTAGTATGATGG
This sequence comes from Aphrocallistes beatrix, assembly GCA_963281255.1. Classification (NCBI taxonomy): domain Eukaryota; kingdom Metazoa; phylum Porifera; class Hexactinellida; order Sceptrulophora; family Aphrocallistidae; genus Aphrocallistes; species Aphrocallistes beatrix. The sequence goes on from OY725490.1 coordinate 2,325,706, forward strand.
ATAGAATTTCATCCTTTGTGATTTAATTTAGCTATTTTACAACTCCTAAAATTTCGTTTATTCGATAAAATATTTTTCTTCTTTTGAACACAACATGAACCATATTGAAGTCAACTCAAACATAAAATATGCACGTTTTGTGATCTTAATTGCCGGAGCTGTCTAAGTACTCATGCAATTAGACTGCAATATTATATCATGGATCAACCTATGAAGTGTTCAAATGCTGATCCTGTTCTACCACCTCCTGTCTGCAATTATACATAAATGTCAGTGCCAGAAAATCTGGTGGATTAGTGGCTGATATGTTGTAAGTGTTTGCAGGATTTTTCATATTTTAGACGATCAATAAATCTAAAAAATTATGCTTCTATGCAGAGACAGAGAAAGCTGTACTGTAGATACACCATTTAGACTTTTTCATAGATTGCGTATTACAGGTATTTCTAAACCACAAATACCAATTTTTCAAATATGATATTTACTAAACCACTCTAGATTACTTCTGCTACCTTGAAATGAGAGCAAAATCTAGTTACCTTTGAGAGGAAAATGGCTCAAATTATTTTGTGAATTCAAATATATGATGCCAGCAAATGATTCGATAAAAACTATTTAAGTAGATCAATGCTCTCTCAAGGTAAATGTGCTTAACAGAGATAACCTACTAGTCATGATGTTCCAAAAAACCTGAATGAAATGTTGGTATTTCAGTAACTTTGCTGGTCCGCTGGTTTTGTACCACAGACCAGTATTTGACTGGCCATTTGGGGTGTATGATTATAATATCCAGAATTATGATAACGCACATTTTCTTCAGAATATGCGAAAATTGAAAGAAAAATAACCAAAAAAGAGTGTCAACACTTGTGGTTTAATACTGACTGAATTTAGAGGCGATGCTGCCAAACTAAATAAGTTATTAAGCAAATCCCATCGTTACGTCATAATCTCATAATTTCGTATGAAAACAATTGACTTTTAATATTACACCTGAATTCTCAAAATACTACGATGCATGATCTCTCCAATAAATTCTTAACTGATAAACAATAAAAAAGACAACAATTGTGTTTTAGTAGTGTAGAAGAGATATCATATAGCACATATTTATCACAATAATGTGTGAAGAAACTGAAAATCCACCACGGAAATAAAATATTGTCGATCACAAATATAACATAAAATTCATAAAATTAAACAAATGTTAAAATAGAGACTACATCGACTATGGCTAATAGAGGGAGAATGAGATAGAAATAAGAAGAGAGGATGAGTGTACTACTAGGAGACTAAGATTCAGTATTTCTGAAAGCAGTCATTCTCTACACCGCAGTTAACACATATAATAGATCCACTGTTATCTAGTGCTATACCACGTGAGAACTCGAGATGTCCTCTTCCTAATGAGTGCTTGAGAACTCCATTAGGAGAGAATATATGAATTTCTGATGGATCTAAGTTTGAAATAAGAAAGTTACCTCTGGAATCTATTGTGAAAAAGCAAGCATCAGTCATTGGTGCTGTCTGTCCTCTAAGCTTGATTGTGTTCTGAAGGAGACAATCCTTGTTATAGCAATAAATTTCATTTTGTTTCGCAGATAGTATGTAGATAGAGTTAGCATGGATAGTGATGTCAAATGGAGATTTGATTTCTCCGTAAGCAAAATCTTTCAGGTATTTAAGTTCAGAATCGAATATGTTAATCTGTTGTAGGCTATTGTCACACACATAAACCAAACCTTCTTCATAGCACAGAGCTTGAATAGAACTGAAGCATCCTGGTGTATCACCTCTTGAACCAGTTTTCTTCAAGAACTTAGCAGATTTATGAAACTTAAGCAAGAACGATTCTTGATCAGTCACGAATACTTCATTGTCTGACAAACAAATTCCATAAGATGCTTTCAAGTATTTATGAGTGAATGATCGCAAATAATCTCCGTTAATACTCAAGACTTGAATACGATTGTTGTCCATATCCACTACATAAACCTCGTTAGTGTTTCTATCAATCGATATTCCATGAGGATTCATGAACTGTCCATTCTTATCACCACGTGAACATTTTTTAAGAATTGGATTTTCCCTCCCTACGTACTGAGGAAGTAACTCAATGAGATCTGTTTCTTCGATTCCTTTCAGGATTCGTTCGGATGGACAACGAAATTCAATTAGATTCACATTCAAACTCGGAACTTTCATTTCCTCTTTCGAACGGATCTTCGCTTCGAAGCTTTCTTTTATCGGATCCAGATCTTCTCCTAGTAGATTGCTGGTCATCACACTAACTGCATTATCTCTCGCTATTCGGAGTTGCTTGATTGCTTCATCTAGTTGTATGTTATTATCATGAGCTGACTTCATGACTGACAGACGAGATAACAAGTCTTGTTTACGTGTCTCTAAAGCTTGGAACAATTCTTCAAATGTTTGAAATATTTCTCTCTCCAAAGCTTGAAACTTTCTATCGAAATCACTTTCTCTCGTAACTCCTGCAGTTGCCATTATCCTATATTGGAGATTGCATAAACCAATGTTGCAACTATATAGAATAGTTCAATATTCGGTTGGACCAGATACAATTTGATAAATAGTTGATATTTGGTTGAGATTGAGAACCGGATATCAGTATTCGCATTGGGTTGAACTAACCGAATATTAGCAGTAATTCTATTTGGTTTAGGAGCTATTCATGAATACTGATATTCGGTTCAATCGGTTTCAACCTTGGTATAAACTATTTCTGAATCACCAGTCTAAGTATTTTTTTCTATTACAATTTCACACATGAATTTTGATTCAACTGAATTAGTATTATTTATAACGCATAGATCTCAACTTTGAGTGGCCCAAAGCGGGTCGCTTTAGTCACTAGCTACCATATCCACCAAGTTTTTGATTCTGGGATCCTAGTGACATTGCGAAACCAGGTTTAGTATTATTTTCTGAAACGTCACGTCTATGTTAAGAACTATTTGCATCAGAAATATGAGTTCCTAGGGAATTCTGGGTACTACAAGTATTTTGGATCATGTTGCTTTAATATATTAGGGTGTAAAATCACAAATGAGGAAGGGAAGCAGATACATTTTTGCTATCCCGAGCTCCCCGCTTATGGCATGGAGGTTCTACTGTATGTATTATTATCAGACTTTGTCCTTATGTTCAGTCTCATTTATCCCACAAACGCGGTATGAAGCAAACATATATGGGCATGCTTAATTTACGGGACGGGACGAGTTAAGGTGCCTAATTTACGGGACGGGACGAGTCAAGATGCCAATCTACGGGACGGAGTGCCGTCCTGTAGATTGAATAGATCCTTTCGTGTATACAGTGTACATGGATTTGATTAGATTAGAATTGTAAATAAAGGAAAAAAGATTTGGAATCTTTTCTAATCATGGTGTGATAAAACAGGAATTTTCCGTGATAAGGAAAACACTAAGTTTGATAGAATTCTAATTTGAGAAATGACAATACTAATAATGTTCGTAGTCAATATATACTAGAACATACACAAGCCTACAGTGTTACTAGAGCATACTCCTACTGAGGTGAATATGACTTGTTGATACTATCTAGGTAACCTAGTTACCTGACATCAGGTACCTCCCCCTCGAAGATGTGCTATCCACGAGTCAATCTGACTCGAATCTCTCTGGTTTCTTCTTAGCCCTAGTTGATCTTCTCAGGGTTACTTCCTCGTTCCTTCTCTGGTCTCTTACCACTGGTTCTATAGCCCGCGGGTCCGGCTGTCGTTGACCTTCCCGACTCTCTGTGGCTTCCCTTATATATACCTGGGTAGGGGCTATCCAGTGTTCTACCGTCCCGGATGGCATGACTTTACACTCATCCAGATGTAACCATGTTGTCCTGGCTCTTTCCCTTCTCTCTTCACGTTTGTGTGCCTAAAGTCCACTACCCTGTATGGGCCCTGGTACATAGGGTTTAATCCATCCTCTCTCGTACAGTTTCTACGGTATACGCTCTCCCATACCTCAACTACAGTGGGCGTAAGAGCTGTTCTTCGGTTGTGGAAGCTTTTATACATTTCCTTCGCATGTCTGGTATTGGTTTCTGCTTGTCCCCACAACTCTGCCGGGTGAGTAGGTACTGTGTCGCACCCCCCGATGTAACGGCTTCCCTTTGTCGTTGTCTTCTTAGTTAGCCTCTGCCACCACGTCAATTAGTGAACGTAATTTTGTACCGTACATCAGCTCGTGAGGCGTGAATTTGGTGCTTGCGTTTCGCAGGGAATTGTGAACGAAAGATGCTCTGAAGCACCCTGGGCCACTCCGTCTTCTCGCTTCTGTGCTCGGCCGAGTTGGCACCGTAGAGTTTGCTTCACACTTTGAATCGCCCTTTCTGCCTCCCCGTCTCCTGCTGGGTGATAAGGAGAGACCGTTTCTTTACTAACCCATACTTCAACACAGCTCCCGGATAGCTTTCCCGTCCACGTTCCTCCCCTGATCATTCAACAGTACTTTTGGGATTCCGTGTCTGTAAATCCATTCTATCATCAATGCTTCCTCGACCGACTCAGCCGTCTGATCATGCATGGCCACTGCCTCGATGTATTTCGAAAACAGGTCCACAATCATTGGAACGTAGCGATGTCCCCGTGAAGACCACGGTAGTGTTGCGATGATACCGTTCCTACTCATCTCGTCGATTTGTCTCCCAATCTCGGTCTCTGTGTCAGGAGAGACTCTCAATGAACGGTGTTTGATCGGCCGGTCATCGAGGGGAGTAATTCGGTGTTCTTATCTCTTTAGGCTGCCTGTAGTTCGTGGCGAATACCTCACTATGTTTTGCCAATATATTGTGTATGGCTTCTCGCTGTCTCCAGGGAAGCGCCGGATTAACATAGAATTTGGTGTCCTTAGAGTCAGTTATCTGCATGCACTCGGCTCTTGCCAACGGCTGTCCACCATGAATTGAGAATCCTGTGTCCAGCCAGCCGTCACATTTGTTGCGTTTTTTATTTAGAAAATTGTCAGATTCTCCTTTAGGATGCAGGCTGCGTTCGCTTTAATTAACCACGGTTGCCCCTGGGATTTGTCTATTTATAGTAAATACCAAAATAGCTTAAACCGGAAATGACGTGACACATTCCAGGGGCAACCATGGGATATTATATGATTACTAACTCGCAAACACTTAACTATCCCTGTTAAGCCCTTACTCCACCTGGATCCAAAATCTTTCTCAGTGGTCCTGGAAGGATTTTTAAGAAATTATTTTGATATTCTATAGCTCAGGGAAAAATACATTATTTGAAAACTTAGCCGATTAATCTAATAAACCAATAATTGATACTCAATACGACTCACCTCAAATGAATTTCAAGGAATGATAACAAGAGTTTGATAGGTTAATATTGTAATAAAGAAATGTTAGAAGTACTTAAGTAGTTAGAATGAATTATTGAAGCACATCATCAGTACAGTTGTTCTTATACTGAAACTAGTGTGAGACTATACTGTTTAGTCCAAAATAGAATCAACTACTAACATCTCAAATTACAAGAATAGTAAATCAAATTGAACTTTCAAAAAATATATCTGGTAAATACAGGTGTTTCATAAATCATGAACGAAGCTAAATTGCTTTCATTTCACTTATGATTGGGATAACATGACGGTTTTAGTAACATTTAAAAGGAAATCCAGTCATTTATGAAAAATAATGGAATAAGCATTTGGATTAAGAATTAATTTATTTCAATACCTACTCAATATATTCTAGGTGGCTGGAATCCTCCCCAACCTATCCGGTCTGCTACGAGACGACAGCATAGCATGGCTCAGCTACGTCTTCGTGGTAGTCAACGCTTCACAGGTAGTTAGCTTGTTTGTTAGGAAATACTATGCAAAAACCCAGTTTAATTTTGTGCCTGAAGAGGGTATAAGCAGGCATTTTGGATCAGAAACTTTGCATATGTACGAGAATGTAGGCATTTTAACTGGTAATAGGTATAAGCAGGGGCGTCGGAAGCTCGTATGTCATGGGGGGGATTAAAGAATAATAACATTATGAGATTCATTAACTTTAATTATTCATTCAGAATTTTGTATTTAAGAGCTAGGGAATTTGCCAAACTTCCTTTCGCGGCGTTCATTACTTATGAACGCTCTTGCTATTTTCAGACACTCTGTTTCCCCAGATTTTTCCCTCTCGATTGCGAGAATGGAGAGTTGGGTCATTCTTGCTTGTGTCATTGTCGATCTGAGCCATGTTTTAAGCCGACGAAGTACACTAAAGCTTCGTTCGGCACTCGCTCCAGAGACTCCAACTACCAATAGAATTGTCACTAGCCGTGTAATATTAGGTAGCATATCTCTCACCTCTTTAGTCAATGACTTCTACATTGAAATAAAGCATGTAATCGACGTCACCGGTGACTTTTCTGACTTTACTAATCGCTTTAACATCTGAAGTTCGAATTGCAAATCTTCGACTGAAGATAAGTCATTCTTGTAAAAGGTGTACACAGATGATATCAAGCTATCTTTATTACCTTCTGTATTTATCACTGACAGGAAAAGCTGTTCAATATTACCTATCATACCCAAGTTAGTTTTATCGAAGGTATGTTTCAATTTTTCAACCAACACATCTAAGAACTCTATAAACTTTGCTCTCCAATGTTCATAGGGGGATAACTGTAAGGCTGGAGTATAACTTGTTAGATTAATGTCGTATTCTATTATTGGATTCTTTTTGCGGATACGGTTTTCTTTTGGAGGATGAATATCTAATTCTTCAGAGATTTTCAAGCAATTTTTGTAAATCTCGTTGAAATCAGTGTCGTTCATTCTCATATCAGACAGCTCATCAATGACATAATTAGCTGCTTCTATAGCTCCAAAGATTGTGGCTTCTTTGGATTGTAGTGCCTTAGATAGCATTTCTACTCGTTTGAATATTGGAAGAAGCAAGTTAATTGAAAGTAGAGTCTCAAACTGATAAAGCCTAAGCTAGAAACCACGAGCAGTAGCTGCAGTTTTGGCATCTGCAGTCTCAGCTAAGTCATGCATGACTTGAAGCAGGACATCATATTCGTTTCGGGTTGCTGATAAAAGTTTACCACGAAGTACCCAACGAGTTGGACATGCTGGTCGTCGAACAGCAGAGTTTAGTTCGTCATCTGGATGAAGCTCACTGTGCAATTTCTTCACCAAATCAAATCTTTTACGGCTGTCACGTATAAAATTCGATTGAGAATTCAAAAATTGCATCAAATCACAACTCCAACGACTGCTTTCGATAGTATGTTGCAGATCTAAATTTAGACCGTGGTTTTTGCAATACACAAAAACAGCTTCTGGAACAATTTTCTGGATTTCTGCTCTCACGCCTTTATGAATTCCTATCATATTCGCTGCTCCATCATATATTTGACCGCGACAGTATGAAATATCAATATTAAGCCTTAGAAGTGCATCTTTAATGGTATCTGCAATCTTCTCTCCAGTAGTTGAAACCATTGTGACTAAACCCAGAAAGTATTCGTTTACAGTGAAATCTGGAGCCACGCTTCTAAGAATCACTGACAACTGTTCCTGTCCTGTAATATCTGTTGTTCCATCAGCACAAATCATAAAGTACTTGAAATTTCTTAATTCTTCAGAAATTCGTCGTTGAACATCATGAGCTAATAGCTGGATAATCTCATTTTGAATATCAGGTGACATGTATTCCAAACGGGTAGAAGAAAGACATTTGGAAAAACTAGTGCTATCAGTTGAGCGCAGTTTCATCAGCTTAATTAGTAAACCGGAGTCTGTATCATGGCCTCGAACTGGCAACGCACACTCACCCAGAAATTTCAGACTAGTTATTACTCCAACTAGGAAGCTCCGCCACTGTTCTTGCGAATTCAGCATGGCTGCATCCAACTGAGTAGAGATAGTAGCTTGCTTCGTGACATACAGCTGTACTTCTACAGCAACCTTGTGTTGCCGTGATTTCTTGTGGTCATGAATTTTTCTATCGCTTTTTTCCAATTGCAAAATCCAATATTGCTATCAGTAAATGAAGGTTCAATTTTTAGATTATTAGGGAATTTTCGTTCTTGTAGTGTTTTGGAACATGGGTAACATATCACGATGTCGCGTTCGTGTACATAGTGCAAGAAATCAAAAGTTTCGAACCAATGTTTTTGGGGCTTTAAATTGATCAGATGATTTTTCCCAAAGGTTCTGAAGGGTAAACGATTGCAGTCTAGAGGGACATAGCGTTCTGTGAGACCTAATGAATTCACTAAGTCAGCTTCACCAATCACGATTTCATGCTCATCTAACTCCACAGATTCGACATATGGTTCTATTGATTCTTCGAAACCAAGATGGGCCTCTTGATCCGTATTATTAGTGAATCCACCTTGAGATTGACTGGCCTTCGGTATTTTGCACATCTCTACAAGCGATATTTGTCGATGTCTCTTACGATTATTACTACCAGATGGACAGGTCATGTTTCTTTATTGTAGTTTTTAGAAATCGTCGAAATTAATTAAGCACAGAAACAACAAATCAATGATAAAATCGTAATCTGAGTTAATTTATATTAAGTTGAATCATTACTACTGTCTCAGTAACAGTGTACTTTTTCATCACAGCAGATATGAAACAAATGGAAAACAATTTTATAAGTTATCAGTTATGTATACACACATAACAAGGTTTCAATCATCAACATATTCTATGATTTAAAGTATCAGGCTTCAAACCAGTTTTCAAATTGCAGACTGGTGTATGAGGTTTCCTATTCAAGCTAAGAAATTTGAAATTTGTTACTATCAAATCGCGATTACGCGTGGGGGGGATAATCCCCCCTCGTTTAAATTATGGGGGGGATGAATCACCCCCATCCCCCCCGCTTCCGACGCCCCTGGGTATAAGAGCAAAGTATTTGTATGAAATAATACAGTGTGTAAAAGTAAATAACAAAAAGTATTCATAAAAGTGCTGTTTTAGAAAACTATAGCGAAATGAACCAACAGTCCATGGCTAACTCACAAATGTCGTTTTGTAGCTTTAGTTCGTTCGCTTCGGCTGTTTCATGGCACCACGCACAACACTATTAGGAGCATTTCTCACACATTATAGTATGATGGATAGAATTCTATCCTTTGTGATTTGTTTTTGCTATTATACAACTAATGATTCGTTTGTCAAATAAAATAATATTTTTTATCTACGAAATACTATTGAGGTCAATAACAAAATATGTCATCCATTTATGTGTTTCAAAATTCTATTTGTGAAGCGTCTAATCAACGGGGATTTATATGAGACCTACAATTTAGTCATAATCCCGCAATTGTACTAAAACAACAGAGCGCTATTGACTTTAGTTTTCTACCTGTGTGGTCTCTCTAATTAATTCTGAACTAACAAACAACACAAGTATAACTAATAAATTATATTAATCAACTAACGCTAAATAAAGATTACATAGAGCATTAATATGAGGAAAAGAAACAAAAATAAGAGGAGAGGATGAGTGTACTACTAGTAGACTAAGATTCAGTATTTCTGAAAGCAGTCATTCTCTACACCGCAGTTAACACATATAATAGATCCACTGTTATCTAGTGCTATACCCATTAAGGACTTGAGAAGTCCTCTTCCTAATGAGTGCTTGAGAACTCCATTAGGAGAGAATATACGAATTTCTGATGGATCTGCGTTTGAAATAAGAAAGTTACCTCTGGAATCTACAGTCAAAAAGTAGGCACTAGTCATTGGTGCTGTCTGTCCTCTAAGCTTGATTGTGTTCTGAATGCGGCAATCCTTGTTATAGCAATAAATTTCATTGTATTTTGTAGATAATATGTAGATAGAATTAGCATGCATAGTGATGTCAAATGGAGATTTGATTTCTCCGTAAGCAAAATTTTTCAGGAATTTAAGTTCAGAATCGAATATGTTAATCAGTTTTATGCTATTGTCACACACATAAACCAAACCTTCCTCATAGCACAGACCTTTTATAGCACTGAAGCATCCTGGTGTAGTACCTCTTGAACCAGCTTTCTTCAAGAACTTTCCAGATTTATGGAACTTAAGCAAAAACGTTTCTTGATCAGTCACGAATACTTCATTGTCTGACAAACAAATTCCATAAGATGCTTTCAAGTGTTCATGTGTGAATGATCGCAAATAATCTCCGTTAATACTCATGACTTGAATACGACTGTTGTTTACATCCACTACATAAACCTCGTTAGTGTTTCTATCAATCGATATTCCATGGGGATTCATAAACTGTCCATTCTTATGACCTTGAGAACATTTTTTAAGAATTGGATTTTCCCTCCCTACGTACTCAGGAAGTAACTCAATGAGATCTGTTTCTTCGATTCCTTTCAGGATTTGTTCGGATTGACTACGAAATTCAATTAGATTCACATTCAAACTCGGAGCTTTCATTTCCTCTTTCGAACGGATCTTCGCTTCGAAGCCTTCTTTTATCGGATCCAGATCTTCTCCTAGTAGATTGCTCGTCATCACACTAACTGCATTATCTCTCACTATTCGGAGTTGCTTGATTGCTTCATCTAGTTGTATGTTATTATCATGAGCTGACTTCACAGCTGACAGACGAGATAACAAGTCTTGTTTACGTGTCTCTAAAGCTTGGAACAATTCTTCAAATGTTTGAAAGATTTCTCTTTCCAAATCTTGAAACTTTCTATCGAAATCGCTTCCTCTTGTAACTCCTGCAGTTGCCATTAATCCTATATTGTATGTGATAAAATATTTCTGAACGAAATTGCATCACTAGTCCAAGTTTTCCCTTCCATTTCAATTTCGCATAAATATTGATTCAAATGATTCTATTTGTATATTATTATAATGTACATAAAGTTTAGCATTGCATCGTATTTATCAGATTCATCAGATAAGTTTTTTATCTTTTTCGACAGCAATAAATAAATATACAATAAATTGTCAAACAATCAACTAATCAACATTATAGATATGATGATGATGACTAGTGACAATTTACAGTATATTTGAGCTGTGGGAATAAAAACGAATTTGAAACCAAATAGAGGAATAAATAATTAATGCTTCATACTTCCTTCGCCCCGTCCCATACCGAAACTATTTATTCCCGTAAAGTAATATTTCAATGAGTTGACATTTTTGTCTGAAGTCAAAGTTTAGTGGGAGCCACGGCTAAAAGCCTCCCACATGCTAAAAATCATCTTTCTGTGACGATTTAATATCAAAGTACAAAGACCAGCATGCCATCGTCTGCTAGGCTATCCCCTTTTTGTCATTCATAAAACATTTGTTTATACAAGATTATTCAATAAATACTAACTCTTACTTCTGGTTGAGCAGTGTATGAGCAGTCACTGGGACTCGTGGGGGTTAAATATTCTTCGACATTCACTCATACTATAATTAGAGCACACAAAACAGAATATTCCTTCTTCAAAGTATCGTGGATTGTGAGGCACGATTCAAGTGACACAATTCGCTATGTTTAGTTTGACACATATTCATTGTTTTTAGAACGAGATTACAAAAGTAATTTTCCATAACAATTATGATCCAATTTTTACATATTACAAAATGTAATAATTGGCAGTAATTAGAGGAAGAGAATAGTCTAAGTTAATGATCATTTTGATTTCAAATAGAAATGTATATGCTTTCAAGTTTTTCAATCGCTTTGTTGATGTTTTCTATCTATTTGTAGATTGAGTTTGAATTATAAAATTGTGAGATTCTCATTTTGGATGCAGGCTGAGTTCGATTTAACCCGCATAACACTTAATTATTTCAGTTAAACCACTGCTCTTCCTAGATATAAATTCTTTCTCAGTGGTTCTAACCGATTTGTAAGAAATTATTTTGATATTCCAGGGCTCAGAGAAAAGGATGCATTGTTTGGAAAAAGTGCATTAATCTAATAAATCAATAATTGATACTCAATACGACTCACCTCAAATGAATTTCAAGGAATGATAACAAGAGCTTGATAGGTTAATATTGTAATAAAGAAATGTTAGAAGTATAGTTAGAATGAATTATTGAAGCATATCATCAGTACAGTTGTTCTTATACTGAAACTAGTGTGAGACTATACTGTTTAGTCCAAAATAGAATCAACTACTAACATCTCAAATTACAAGAATAGTAAATCAAATTGATTTACATTACTTCTCATAACAGCTATATAAACTCATCATCTTACAATACTAATGCTCTCTATTAGACATAAGGATATTGAGATGTCGAACCTTTTGATACTTAAAAGAAGATTCAATACACACAGGCGATACAACGATAAGTGCTTTGTAGATGAGTAATCACTCAGATGGAATACTACGAACAATCTTGGATCCTACAATGTAAGAAGCTAGCTAGATCATTATACAAGTACTGAGTATTGTATTACAATAATAATACAGGATGTGTCTCTAACTGTATATCTATGAAAAAATTGCCTCAGATTAGCATTAGAGAGCAGTTAACAATTAGATTGGTTTGTTAATAGTGTTTCTCTCTAATTATATTTACAAGGGGGGGGGAAACTTGGACATTATACATAACATAGAAACTGATTTGTCCAACTTCGTTTAAGTGAGTCTGGAAAGACAGCACTCTCTGAGGATAGAATTCACTTCCACTCCTCACAGAGAATACTTTTCTAATGAAATTCTTAAATTTGGAAATCATTAAAATGCAAAATAATTAAGATAATCCGCCTTTCTTAAGCATGAGAGATAACATTTAAATAAATGAGTATATTTATCTTTTAGATATCTTCATTATATTTATCATTATTCTCCAATAGATGCTTTCTAAATAGAGACAGACATTTGGGCATTTCTCGTTCCCATATACTTCTTAATCCTGGTCCGTTATGATGCTACTTCATCTTTAGAGCATAACAGACACATAGTAGTTAGTGCACTCAGTCGTTCGTGAAATAGAAGATCCGATCTTAGCTGATATTATGATCAAAAATGTTCGGGGAAAATGATCGCGCTAAAAAAAGATTGCAGTAATAAGATTTAGTCTCACAGCTTAAGGCATCTTGGACAGAGATACGAGTACATGGCATATCGGATTCAAATCTAGATCATCAATGCAATATAAGTTTATATAAACAAATGAAGTGACATAGTCCATAGTTATATAGGTGAAGCTCTATACGCGGGACTGATTGACATTTTCAATGCAAAATTACCTCTGAGCTGTGTTTGAATTTCGCAATACATTTCATTATATGACACATTATTTTGGAAATAAATTCGAAAATATTTTAAATAGGCGTATAGAAGAGCGAGCTCCGAGTTTTGAGGAGCACTTAATGCTTTGCTCACAGCATTATTTGGAACATTTCTACACAATATAGTAGATGGATATATTTTTATCCACTTTGTGATTTGACTTAGCTATTTACAACTCATGAATCGTTTATTAGATAAATTCTACTTCGTGAGATCTTATTTGCCGGAGCTGTCTAAGTGCTCATGTAATTAGACTGCAATATTATATCATGGATCCAACCTATGAAGTGTTCAAATGCTAATCCTGTTCTGCCACCTCCTGTCTACAATTATACATAAATGTCAGTGCCCGACAGATTTGGTGGTTCAGTGGCGATGGCCACCAAAATATAACGATAAGCCATCAAATTCCTGAGTGTGGTGGCTGTCTAAACCACTAATTTTATTGAATTGCTGGTCTATTTATGCCGCGTATTTTGGACTTAGTGGCTGTTAGCCAGCAGAAGAACTAAAATACAGTCAGGATGGCTTATTATGAACCACCAGGGGGTGTTCATGATAGGAATATTTCATATTAAGCAGACTTGATTCAATACAAATCCTATGTGAATAATGTAATTGGGACCAGAAGGTTAGTTCATTGTAAACGAATATTCATATTACGCGACTCTAACTGTAGTAGCTAGATTGCCATCACTTTATATTGGTATTGTCGAGCATTGATATATAAGTGCTTGCAGGGTTTATTGCTATGAGCAGTATGATGAACAGTAAATCAATCAATTCATATTTTAGACGATCAATAAATCTAAAGAAATTTTGCTTCTAAACTTTTGGTTAGTACAATCGTGGTACATCTAAATGCAGGGCTAGAGGAAGCTGTACGGTAGATATAGCGTTTAGACTTTTTCATAGATTTTGAATTACAGGTATTGCTAAACCACAAATATCACTTTTTCAAATATAATTTTTACTAAACCACTTTAGTTTACATCTGCCAGCCTTGAAATGAAAGCGAAATCTAGTTTCCTTTGAGAGGAAAATGGCTCAAATTATTTTGTGGAATTCAAATATATGATATTAGCAACCAATTCGATAAAAACTATTTAAGTAAATCAATGCTCTCTCAAGGTAAATGTGCTTACAGAGATAACCTACTGGTCATGATGAACCAAAAAACCTGAATGAAATGTTGGTATTTATTTACTTCTCGGGTCCGCGGGTTTTGTACAGCCGACCTTTGCTTGGCCACTTGGGGCGTAAGATTATGATATCCAGAATTTATTATAGCAGCCATTTTCTTCAGAATATGAAAAAATTATAAGAAAAATATTCAAAAACTCAAAGAATGTAAACACTAGTGGTTTCAAAATCATACTGACAGAATTTAGAGCCGATGCTGCCAAACTAAATGATATAATAAGCAGATTCCTTGTTACGTCATAATCTTATTATTTCGCATAAAACAATTGACTTCTTAAATTAGACCTAAAATTTCAAAATTCTACGATTCATGGCCACTCCAATAAAATCTTAACTGACAAACAAACAAAAAAAGACAACAATTGTGTTTTAATAGTCTAGAACAGATATCATATAACACATATTTATCACAATAATGTGTGAATCCACCACGGAAATAAAAAACTGTTAACTAGAAATATAACTAAAAATTCATAAAATTAAACAAATGTTAAATTAGAGACTACATAGACTATCACTAATAGAGGAGAAAAAAGCAGAAACAAGAAGAGAGGATGAGTGTACTACTAGGAGACTAAGATTCAGTATTTCTGAAAGCAGTCATTCTCTATACCGTAGTTAACACATATAATAGATCCACTGTTATCTATTGCTATACCATGCAAGGCCTTGAGATGTCCTCTTCCTAATGAGTGCTTGAGAACTCCATTAGGAGAGAATATACGAATTTCTGATGGATCTGAGTTTGAAATAAGAAAGTTACCTCTGGAATCTATTGTAAAAAAGAAAGCATTAGTCATTGGTTGTTTCTGTCCTCTAAGCTTGATTGTGTTCTGAAGGAGACAATCCTTGTTATAGCAATAAACTTCATTGTCAGTTGCAGATAGTATGTAGATAGAGTTGGCATAGATCGTGATGTCATATGGAACTTTGATTTCTCCATTAGCAAATCTTTTCAGAAATTTAAGTTGGGAATCGAATATGCTAATCTGTTGTATCCTGAAGTCACACACATAACACAAACCTTTTATATCACTAAAGCATCCTGGTGCAGTACCTCTTGAACCAGCTTTCTTCAAGAACTTCCCAGATCTATGGAACTTAAGTAAAAACGCTTCTTGATCCGTCACGAATATTTCATTGTCTGACAAACAAATTCTGTGAGGTACTTTCAAGTATTCATGTGTGAATAATCGCAAATAATCCCCGTTAATACTCATGACTTGAATACGATTGTTGCTCGTATCTACCACATAAACCTCGTTAGTGTTTCTATCAATCGATATTCCTAACGGATTAATGAACTGTCCATTCTTATCACCACGTGAACATTTAGTAAGAATTGGATTTTCCCTCCCTACGTACTCAGGAAGTAACTCAATGAGATCTGTTTCTTCGATTCCTTTCAGGATTTGTTCGGATGGACAACGAAATTCAAACAAATTCACATTTACACTCTGAACTTTCATTTCCTCTTTCGAACGGATTTTTGAATCGAAGCCTTCTTTTATCGGATCCAGATCTTCTCCTAGTAGATTGCTGGTCATCACACTAACTGCATTATCTCTCGCTATTCGGAGTTGCTTGATTGCTTCATCTAGTTGTATGTTATTATCATGAACTGACTTTACAGCTGACAGACGAGATAACAAGTCTTGTTTACGTGTCTCTAAAGCTTGGAACAATTCTTCAAATGTTAGAAAGATTTCTCTCTCCAAATCTTGAAACTTTCTATCGAAATCACTTTCTCTCGTAACTCCTGCAGTTGCCATTAATCCTATATTGGATACAATAAAACATTTCAATCTTAAGAATAATATTAGTATTCGTATTCGGTTCAGGAACTATTCATGAATACTGATATTCGGTTCAATCGGTTACAACCTTGATATAAACTATTTCTGGATAACCAGTCTAAGTATTTATTTCTATTACAATCTCGCATGAATTTTAATTCAACTGATTTAGTATTATAATAATGCATAGGTCTCAAGTTTGAGTGACCTGTCACTGGAAAATTGGTCCGGGGAACCAATTTTTTCAGGGAAAATCGGTCCTATGCTGAAATCTTGGTCCTAGTATGGACTAATTTCCCATGGAATTTTGGTCCGGGGGGGGGACCAATTTTCATGGAAAATTGGTCCTAAGCTAAATGATATTAAGTCCCAGCGAACAGTTCATTTCGCCATCGAGCTGGTTTCAGGTGAAATCAATTTATGATTGTTTTTGTTTAATACTCAATTCTAATCCTTACTATTAAAACTCGATTAATGTTTATATATATATATATACATCCCAAAAGGTATCAACATAGTGCAATAAATATAATATTTTAGAAATCCATTACTTGAAGTTATTAGATGAAACTTATTTATCGTTCGTAACAGGTCCTGTAATAAACACATAAAAAGGTGAAAAAGGTGATGGCCGTTATACACAGTTTTAGGGTCAGAAAGGGACTACAAACGGGTGGCCGCTGGCCGCTGGCCGCGTTGAGCAGGTGACCGCTATACACAGGTTCAATATTATGGAATTTCGGACGGGACTGTTCATTGGTGGCCGCTATAGACAGGTGACCGTTATATAGAGTGGCCGTTATAGCAGGTTCGACTGTATATATATGTGTAACGAATTGATTGAAGAAACAGCCAGGCACAGAAAGCTGATTTTTGGTATGTGGGAGTCTTTTGGTTATTACAAGCAAGCGAATCGTGCTTGTAATAATAATAATAATAAAATGGATATAAAATTAAATAAATCAATAATAATATGAAACGAACTGGTTGCTAATAATGGAATTTCGTTTATACTGGAGCGTAACATCAGTTGCCAATTACTACAAGTAAGGATATATGCTGCTCTTGTTTGAATATTTCTACAATTTCGTAGATATTTACGTGGGCTATTCGAGCTATTCTTTTTAATTTATTATGCCATCCCTCTAGATGATTATTCGTCCCAAGACAGTATAGGTGTGTTAGACATTCCATCAAGTGGGCGAAAACTTGCCTACCAACCAAATCTCTTGTTATTTTATAAATCTACTTATAGAGAGATGATAAGGTGCCAATGATTTAACGATTTGCCAGCCAAAGACCAATTTTCCATGAAAAAATTGGTCCCTCGGGCCAAAGCTTTCGTGACAGGCCAAATGCGGGTCACCATAGTCATTAGGTACCATATCCGCCTGATTTATGATTCTGGGAGTCTGGGAATCATTCCGAAACGTCACACCTATATTAATAATCATTTGAGGAGTTCCTAGAGAGTTCTGGGCATGCACTATTTTGAATCATGTTGCCTCAATATCTTGTATTAGGGTGTAAATCACAAATGAGGAAGGGAGGGAGGTACATTTTTGCGATTCGGAGCTCCCCACTTATGGCATGGAGGTTCTACTGTATGTACTATTATCAGATTCTGTCCTTATGTTCAGTCTCATTTATCCCACATACGCGGAACGGAACAAACATATACTCTCATACAGGAGATTATCTAGGAGCGCGAGACGCTCCTTTAGGCGTATGATTTTAAGCCTTAAAGTGTTTAGGAGCGTGAAAATCCAGAATAATACCCTTTACCCTATTTTATAATGCAATTTATAGATTTAGGCGTATGAAAATTTAGGGATTTTAGATTAGGAGCGTATTTCTGGAGGGCTGTATAATACCCTGCTCTCATATACGGAACGGACGATCAGGAAAGGAATAAAACGCGTGCTTGAAGGTCAAGAATTAAGAGATACGGATTTGTGTTTTCACTGATATACTTCAGTTGATTAAGAATCAATGGGAACTATTCTGAGGTATTCAGTTCACAATATTGAAGTCTGGTTCATGAGCAGATCCAGGTTCTAAAGGCAGTGGGAGAGAGCAAAAGTGAGTGAATAGATCCTTTCGTGTATACAGTGTGCACGGATTTGATTAGATTAGAATTTCAAATAAAGGAAAAATAAAGATTTGGAATCTTTTCTAATCACAGTATTACAAATGGTGTCGAAACAAATTTCGCACCCAACCTCAAGGTCTCAAGTTCGAGCGCGGATCAAAAAATATATTATCTTACAACTGACCTCAAACAAATCCGAAGAAATGACAACAAATGTTTTAGTTGAATGATTTTGTTAGAAAAAATATTTAATGATTTGAACGAATATTAGTGTAAACACCAGTACAGCTATTCTTATACTGAAACCTCTGTGAAAGATCCAAAATACTTGTACGAGTAGAATATTATACCTACTAACATATCAAATTACAGGACTAGGAATCATAACAAACTTGCAACTACCTAGCTTGATTTCAGGTAATGAAAAGATTTCAGATGATTGAAATTGCTCAAATACTGAATTTAACTTTGACTCAACTATGAAATTTGGATTTTATTCGTAGGTGTCGTAAAGTAGAATATTTCTCAAATGAAACTTCTGATGAATATTCTAATGCTTCGAAATATTTCATATTAAACGAATCTTGACATATATCACCTCAAATTGCAATCTAATCTATCACTAATTGAAGGTATCATAATCTTGGATGGACACAACATTGTACTGCATCTTTGAAGTTCTCTAGATTATACACTGTGATAATTCACTGTGTATATTATGAACTTGTTCTCAGCTATAATGAAATATGTACATTTTACTTTTGCAATCAGAAAGTGTATGAATCAGCTAGGAGATATAATATTCCATTTATATTTTTAGATATAAATTAATCTCAGTTAGGAGAAGCTCTATTGTAAGTAACACCAAATGCATTTATGAACGATTAAATATAGTTAAGAAATTAATCCCATATTTCGACTGAATCAGAAATCCAAGTTGTTTTTCTTCAGAATTATATTGCATCTTAAGAAGGAGAGTTCGTTATGGATACCTTCGTACATCCTCATCGTTTATTCAGGAATATAGCATTATCTTTGCTTAAAATCACAATTGTATCTGAGTAGATTATATTCCGACTAAGATAACAAATATGGTTCTAGCTGAGTGATTTCAGAGAACAAGGTAGAGTCTTGTGTAACTTCAGAGGCAAATTTTGATTTTAAGAGTAAATTAGATTTATGAATTAAACAGTGACTGTGGCTAGAAGGCCACCTTGTACATATAAATTTATGAGAATTTTAAGATATCAACAATGGAGCGAATGGGAATGGTCACAAAAAAATTTCAAAAGGAATGAGAACTCCGAATGAATTCTCAAAAACCACTGAAGCTGGACAATTATTTGACTAAAGATAGCTCAACCTTCCTCACTCAGAAGATTGGAGACCTACCTTTCAACATCAAAATAGAAAATCCTACTTTTTAGAATAGTCATTGAACTAAACTAATTGTATTTTTCGAAATCTGTAATACAAATTATTTCCAACAATTGTTAGATTTGAAAGAACTTCTTTCCCAACACCTGACTTTACAAAGAACCAAATTTATGTTTCTTAATTACGAGATTACACAAATTCAGCAAAACGAACTATTTCAATCATTTGGAAGGAAAACCGCTATGTAGCCTTTGTTCGTTTGTCTTGGTTATTTCGCTGCATTACTTTCTGACACACTTTGCGATTTGATTTAAATATTTTACAACTCATGATCCGTTTATTAAATAAAATATATCAATATTTGAACTTTATTGAACCTTATTGAAACTATATTTTTGTGATCTTATTTGCCAAAACTATTGAATTGATCATGTTATTAGACGACAATACTATATATGCCTAGAATTTAATAGCAAACATCTTCAGAAATTACGAAAATTGTCAGAAAATTATTCAAAAATCAAAGAATGAACACGCATAGTGGTTCTATACTGACTGAATTTAGTGCTGTGCTGGCAAAACTAAATTTAAAAAATACCATCGTTGCGTCATAATCCAATTATTTCGCACAGATAACGGTAGTCATTGATTTCTAAAAATTTTACTGAAATTCCCAAATTCTACGATGCATGGTCCTGTCAGGCCAAAATTGGTCCGGGTCAAACTTGGTCAGGGGACCAGATTTGGCAGCCAAAATTGGTCCCCCCTGGCTAAATCCGGTCCCCCCCGGGCCAGTTTTGGTCGCCAAACTTGGTTCATGGCAAGGACGGTGTACCACATCCGTCCATATGTATGTATCTCCGTACGCTGCGAAATTTGAGTTTTCAAAAATTTAGTAGTCCCGATGTATTACAATATTCACATCTCACATGCCAAGTCAGCTGCACTATCGGTCTACCGACAGACATTTTTTTAACATGAATAATGCCAACTTGAGTCATGATCAAAGCGGGCACAGCGTTGAAGGGAAATGGCGGGACGCAATAGTAAAACTTCTACATACTTGTTGTAATGTCAGCACATCCTATGAGGAGGACTACTTTAGTGTACGTAATTAAATGACACAAAATTTAACCCAGACCAATTTTTTCGTGACAGTCCCTACAATAAATTCTTAACTGACAAACAAACAAAAAAGAACAGATATCATATAGCATATATTTATCACGAGCATGTGTGAAGAAAATCTATCACTGAGCAAATCAAGTAAATATTGTAGATCACAGAGGTAACTAAGTAAAACCAGCAGTTCATAAAATCAAACAAATTAAATAAAAGAGACTAAATAGACAATGATTAATAGAGGGAGAAAGGAAGAAAATAAGAAGAGGGGATGAGTGTACTACTAAAAGACTAAGATTTAGTATTTCTGAAAGCAGTCATTCTCTACACCGCAGTTAACACATAAAATAGATCCACTGTTATCTAGTGCTATACCCTGTGAGAACTTGAGATGCCCTATTCCTAATGAGTGTTTTAGAACTCCATTAGGAGAGAATATACGAATTTCTGATGGATCTGCGATTGAAATAAGAAAGTTATCTCTGGAATCAATCGTAAAAAAGTAGGCATCAGTCATTGGTTCTTTCTGTCCTCTAAGCTTGATTGTGTTCTGAAGGAGACAATCCTTGTTATAGCAATAAACTTCATTTTGTTTTAGAGATAGTATGTAGATAGAGTTAGCATGGATAGTGATGTCATATGGATATTTGATTTCTCCGTAAGCAAATCTTTTCAGGTATTTAAGTTCAGAATCGAATATGTTAATCAGTTGTAGGCTATTGTCACACACATAAACCAAACCTTCCTCGTAACACAGACCATTTATAGCCATAAAGCATCCTGGTGTATTACCTCTTGAACCAGCTTTCTTCAAAAACTTTCCAGATTTATGGAACTTAACCAAAGACGTTTCTTCATCAGTCAAGAATACTTCATTGTCTGACAAACAAATTCCATAAGGAGCTTTCAAGTATTCATGAGTGAATGATCGTAAATATTCGCCGTTAATACTCAAGACTTGAATACGATTGTTGCTCATATCCACTACATAAACCTCGTTAGTGTTTCTATCAATCGATATTCCTCCAGGATTCATAAACTGTCCATTCTTATGACCTCTTGAACATTTTTTAAGAATTGGATTTTCCCTCCCTACGTACTCAGGAAGTAACTCAATGAGATCTGTTTCTTCGATTCCTTTCAGGATTTGTTCGGATTGACAACGGAATTCAATTAAATTCATATTTACACTCGGAGCTTTCATTTCTTCTTTCGAACGGATTTTAGCATCGAAGCCTTCTTTTATCGGATCCAGATCTTCTCCTAGTAGATTGCTGGTCATCACACTAACTGCATTATCTCTCGCTATTCGGAGTTGTTTGATTGCTTCATCTAGTTGTATGTTATTATCATGAGCTGACTTCACAGCTGACAGACGAGATAACAAGTCTTGTTTACGTGTCTCTAAAGCTTGGAACAATTCTTCAAATGTTTGAAAGATTTCTCTTTCCAAAGCTTGAAACTTTCTATCGAAATCGCTTCCTCTTGTAACTCCTGCAGTTGCCATTATTCCTATATTGGAGATTGTATGTGGTATTTCAATAGGATTGTGTGTATCATTGACCTAAAATTACTAAAAGACTTGCTGTGTACTATTTTTTGATTTAGGTATGTTGGGTTAATGTTTGTGATGACGGTACAAATCATAAGTGGGGAATGGAGGAAGTAGATTCTACCATCCGGAGCTCCCCACTTAAAAGAATTATACTGTACATTATTACCAGATTCTGCCCTATATTATATTCAGTTTCATTTAATCCCACAAACGCGATAAGGAACGAATATCTGCACTAATCTACGGAATTAACTAAATTAAGGGATATAATATACGTATGTACTGTGACGGTAATAGTACTGTTATTTCTATCGAATCTAAGTGGGAAGGTCGAATAATGAAACATAGTTACTACATATAGTTTCATTATTTGAAGTAATTTCATGAAACTTGTTTATTGCTCGTAACAGGTCTTGTAATAAAAAGGTCAAAAAGGTGATGGCCGAAATAGACAGGTAGTGGCCGTTATAGACAGTTGATGGCCGTTATGCACAATTTTAGGTTCAGTAAGGGATTACAAACGGATGGCCGCTATACATAGGTTCAATATTATGGAATTTCGGACGGGACTCCGTTATAGCAGGTTCGACTGTACTTCTTTAAACGTCTATTCATCATCCTATACGTATATTATTAGTTTTAGGATTTCAAGTTTGATCACCATGAGGCACAGCCTGCTACAGTCCATAGTTCTGTGAGCGAGCGTGGGAAGAATGGTAGAAGTTTCCAGTTTGGGGAAATATGTTATATTTAAGTGTGCTGATGTAATTAAATAAAAATAAAAATATTATTTTACAACTGACCTCGAATAAATATCAGAAAACTATAACAAATGTTGTAGAGTTGAATGATATTGTAAAAAGAAATATTGAATAATTTGAATGAATATTAGTGTGAAACACCAGTACAGTTATTCTTATACTGAAACTCCGTCAGAGTATATTGTTTATTTCAGGATTTGAATATGCCTACTAATAATCAAATTCAGGACTCAAACCGCAACCTTGATTTTTAGGTGGAAAACTTGGGATAATGGAAATTGCTCGTTATCTGAATCCAACACATCAAAACTCAGCTAGACTCAATTGTAAAATTGAGATTGGATTCGTAAGTGTCGTAAAGTGGAATATTTCTCAACGAAATTTCTGATGAATGATTTTATGATTCTATATCTTTTCTATTCAACGAATATTTATTAACATATTATGCTACCTCATAATTACAATCCAGCTTAGGCGCCAAGAGTGGGTACCTTGGGAGGACCCCCCAGGTATGGGGGCCGTGGTCCCGGGCAGTGGAGCAATGGAGCAAGCTGTGGTATGGCAGGACTTCACACAAACTTAAGGGTTACGACTAAACTCCAAAATTATGTTAATTGAGTCTAGATATTTATCACAAATACATATTTATTCCACTATAGTCCGAGATTTTCTTTTCCCTAGGTCAGTGCTTCTCAACCGGGGTTCCACGGAACCCTGGGGTTCGGCCAAAGTGATTTTAGGGTTCCCTGAAACTCGGGGGTTCCGTGAAATATTTTCATTCACTAGGTTGTCGATACCTATTCTGACAGAAAATTTAGAGCACCTTGAACTAAACGTAAGCTGATTCAGAACTTGTCCATCTGCATTAGTTAAATACGTGTATACTACTTTTGTTCATACTAAAATCTACTACTTTATTATTCCTTTTATCAAGCGAAGTCAAGTATTTAACTATTTATTAACTATTGTCATTTAATCAATATAATGTGTTATCACGCATTAGTCAGTCCAAATGCTGAAATGGTGCGCCACGCCTCTCAAAAATTCTTGGCAATTTAGGCGCATGATAAAGGAATCATGGGATCTTGCACCACAGTCGTAGCTTAACAAGCTTGTACTGTCTGTTGATGTCTTGATTTTAGCCGTTATGACTCGAAATCATCCGAAAATGGAAATAATACACTGAATGCAGGTTATATGCTTATTTAGGCATTAAATACGATAGCGACGTATTTTCTTTGCGACGAATTTTCCGGCGATGAATTTTCCGTCATTCTTTTAATCAGCTTAATCAGTTTATATGCTTTAGATTTTAAGAATCTTAAATACAATTCAGCCTTTTTGATTTTGTATTCTTCAGTTATATAGTATGTTAGTGCAATTTGTACTAATATATATTCAAAAATATGAAAGGTTCCTCAAAACGTTTACAATTTTGAAAGAGTTCCGTGCTACTAAAAACGTTGAGAAGCACTGCCCTAGGTAACAAAATAGCTGTATATCGATATTTGAGCGTCTAAGATTAGCAAATTTTCTGGGGGGCAAACCCCCCTTACCGTCACTCGCTCTTGCACCTCCCCCTGGTTTTAGTTTATTCTCCAAAACTTGGCGCCTATTGGTCTTGCCTCTTCTTTCCATATTACACAGTTCTTTTGAGCCCCATCTCATCTGAAAATCACGTTAGGAAATATTTTAAATCTAAACCAACCGACACCAGAAAGAAGGATACTTTGACTTTGTACAACTGCCTCCCTAACAATTATGTGCATTTCGTGGACAGTTTGCTTAGTCATTATTTTCTGTTCTCTCATTTCATTTCTATTCATACATTTCTTTGTAGGCACGTGATTGGTATGTGTCATACATTCCTATCTTACATTAATTTCTTGCTGTTCTAAATTTAATTATCTAACTGTTTTATTTCACTCTACCATTGCGTTTGTGATTTAACACATTCATTCTGCCAATGAAACTGATTTTTTCTTCATAATATTTGCATCATCATCATATTGATTCTCGCACACATTCTCTGTGTTCCTGTCACGTAAGTTTTCATTAAATTTGTTGTAAATGGCGAATAATATTTGGCATAGTCAAGCGCAATTAATTACTTTAAAAATTAACCCTACACATTCGCATCATCAACTTCTTAACATAACTGCTAGCTGTAGCCTTCGAATATCTCTCAATCTGCTTATTCAAATAATAAAATACATCGACACCGATTAATCGGGGCGTTAGAAATCGGTATTTCCCTCCCGATTGAACCGAGCTCACAATCAGGTCATTTATTTTTGTTTACTTTTGTTTAAAGTAGATACATTAAGTAAACAAATCTAAAAAGTATGCTAGAAACTGACTTTCAACGGTTGACCTGTGATTTTCGAAGCGTAGATTCCTAATATTGCATTATCGAATCTATCGATTTGGAACTTGTTGATATTCCCAGCGACTCAGCGAACATAAATGTTTCGCTAGCCGCGCTATGCAAGTACGCGAAGCGCGCTTGTACTTAAATATTTTGAAAGTATTTTAAAGCATGGCATAGAGGAGTGTGTTCCATTTTTAATATTTAGGAGCGTAGTTATCATTAGACTGCTTAATACCTTAATTTCTACTGAATAGTATCAAAGTTAAGCGTCACAGAAAACATATGCACAATCAGTTTATTTCACATCAATAAAAAGCACAACAAGACAGAAATCCTAGCAAAATAATTCAATACATACCAATAGTACGTGTCCAATGAAGTCAATGAAGAGAGCGATTAACTTAAAACTATACAACAAATAGTAAACATAGACCTGTTAAATAAGAACAACTTCACTTCTTTCTTGAGTCGTCTTAAACTGAATGGCTATTCTCTAGCACTAGATCTGGACCGCATTTCGCCTGACTGCTGATACGGTCCACGATTAACATTTTACAAACGACGATGGAGTTGTACTCTGTGGCTGGAGAATCAGTAGGTGGGGAAATACCAGAAACCAGCTCCATAGAATTAGATTGACAGGATGTTGATGGATAGTTTATCTTAAAACGAATTGCGTGAGGAGTATTGAATTTAGAAAGTGAATTCGTTAGATTGGAATTTGGATTTGAAGGATCATAGATTTTCCTTCTAAGTAACTTTTGCTTTACAATATCGTGCCTTAACGTAAACAGAATGAAGAACAGAATGCCACTGGGACTATTCAGGATAATGAAAAGCCACTCAAAAAGAGTCGTAGAAGCGAATGAATTGACAAGCAAACCAATTGGAAGAAGAATCCAAGGAGCTCCCAACACAGGAAACAGAAAAGATGAGTTAATCACAGATTGCTTTGCTACTTCCCAGTTAGAGACATTCCTACGCTTGTCTCCATTCTTTGCAATCACAACTATCTTTATGCACGCCATGATGAGAGCTATCAGGTTGAGACACAGCAGTACGAGGATAGGTCCAATGAACGACCAAATCAGTCCATTGGAGTAGGAAAGGAAGCAAAAGTCAGCTGTTGAATGGAGATAAGAGTCATGACGGACACCAATTGAAATGACCACAATAGGCACTGGAAGACCCCAACCAAGTGGAAACAAGAACCAAAACAGATTCTTCCTGTTCAGAGACGTGATCCAGAGTAAGTAGATGATCTCAATCGACACACAGAGACTCCAACTGAAGACAGCTAGCCAGAAATAATGGAGCAGAAATACGGACACACTACAAGCTATCGGGTGAATGGAAGTCAACTGAATGCCAAAGATGAAGGTGAGAATGGCTAGTGCTAGGGAAAGCGCATAATTAAAATAAATTATGTTCATTTCAACTCGAAAGAACTCCTTGCCAATCACAATGAAGATGAGAATGGATAGGATGAGTGCGATTAGAGAGGAAGAGAGGAGAATATAACTGATAATGGACAGTGCTAGTTCTTCTCCTCTTCCTATTTCTTGATCTCTCTCACGGATCAGTATCCCGAATGAAGTGAGGTGATTAGACTCACACACAGTCAGATTCCCTTCTGAAGAGTTCAGATCCAAACCTTCTGACACAAAAATGGAATTCTGTAAATCTAGAAAGACACACTTCGCTTCTTGATTATTGTTGTCAGGCGTTAAAAAGCGCAAAAGAATAGGAGACGGGAGGTTACTAATGGAACTATTAGCTGGCACTATCAAGGAGAGCAACTTGCTCCCGATTGAATAATTATTTATCGATTTAGATGAGCTAGAAACGACAGAGATTAAAGCGAGACTGTACTTAAATTCTCCTCCACTACTCAGAACTCGTAATACCGTACCTGGAATAGTTGCACTCTCAAATTCTGTAAAACTATCTGATTGAGGAATTGTGAGCTCTCCTATGTTATTTGCATGCGGAATTCTTTGAGCTATAAAATCGAGACGATCTGAGCGGAATACAAGCTCTGTTACGTCTCCTTTTAAAAGGGTTAGTAATATTCTTCCCACATTTTCTATGCCTGATATCAATTTATTTGTATAGACTCCTACTTGTACAGTTCCATTTTGCTGTAATGAGAACCTACTCTCATCAGTCTTATGTATCTCCTGAATTCCGATTAGATTCGAAAGAGTGCCGACTACAAGGTTGATACTTTCATCAGATAGATTGAAAGAGAACATCTCCAAATTTTCAATAAGTAATATGCTCGCATTTACTAATGTTCCAAATGTGCTATTTGCTTCAGCATTGCTATCATTTGATAAGATTTGCAATAGTTTGATTGCTCGGATAGTCTCTTGAAAGGTAGCATTTTCATTCTCGCTAGTCTCTTGAATGGTTATGATTTCTAAAAATAGAATGAATATAGCATGGTGTTTGAGACGATACCGGATTTTAGAAAAATAACATGCAAATAATTTTATTAAATGAATTTGATAAATTTTTAAAATCAGAATAAATCAGAAAAGCCTCACAGCATGGGAAATGCTCTTTTCAAATCTCAAACGTTTTCTATATATACAAGCGGGCTTCCCACGCTTGTGCTGCGCGGCTGGCGGACACTGTATCCGCCAGAGGCACTCTTTGGGCGTCTAAGCTCACATTAATTAATTATAAAGTAGATAACATCTCAAAATACTCATCATGTTTTGATGATAGTTGAATCATATGTGAGAATATTAATATGCACAGCAATTATAATTTCAACCTTTTATCACCTGAAATGACTGAGTTATATTTGAGGAACTGAAATTTCTAATGATAAAAAAGGTGACAATGACGTCATAATTCCATAATGAGTCGACATTTTGGTCTGAGCTCAGAACTTAGTGGAAGATAAAAGACTCCCACATGCCAAAAAAAAGCCTGGTAGTTTCTTCAATCAATTCGTTACAGATATATATACAGTTAACTCCGCTTAATAGGGTCACTGTTTAATCGGGTCACTTTTGGCAGGACCGGAATAGCTTTCACACATAGAGGCTAATACAAAAATATTTTCGGTTAATAGGGTTCTGCGCTTAATCGGGTCAAAATACGCCCAGACCGATGTGACCCTATTAAGCGGAGTCGACTGTATATATATATATATATATATATATATATATAAACATTAATCGAGTTTTAATAGTAAGGATGAGGATTTACTTACTGTTGAGTTGCGTTCTGGCTCTGAATTCATTTGAGCTTGGACCTTGAGAGACAGTGTTTACGACGGCTATAGTCACTATATACTCTTCATTATGAATCAGATTTGTAATTGTGTCACTGAAAGGTCCTGCCACATCAGTAGGGATAAATAGTGTCGTTGATACAGATGCCTCAGAGACTCTGTGAGATATGTTAAATCCTATCAGAGGACCATTTATTGTTGTAAAGTCATTCGCCCAATCGATTTGAATCTCAGTTGAAGATAGTACAGTCAGTGTTATGTCGATTGGTGGACCAGAAGGTGCTAAAAAATGTAAATCAGTCATACTCGAATTCTTTGCTGTGCTGTTTCTATATATAAAGTTCTTACCTATTGCAGGCAGAGGAGTGGGATCTATTAATACGCTAGGAGTTTCACCCACAGGATTGAATGCAGAGACATTCACTTCATAATTATAGTTTGGCAGAATATTGTTCAATATAAGCACTTGGGAATCGGGAGGAAAGTTTTGAGTTTGTACATCTGTCATGGCTACTATTACATTGGTGCTGCTGCTGCTTCTTCTTCTTCTTGAAAAACCATTTAAACTTCCCTGCAACAGAAAACCCTGATAGACACAGCGATAACCAATGAGTGGTCCATTGAGTATTGACTCTGAAATCGTAGGTATTGTAAGAGAAAGTCTGGTAGGACCTGCAGGTATGTCGACTACCTCTTCAGGATCAAATGGTAAAGCATCAGAATCCGGAGGAGCTATGAAAATTGAGCATAACACGATGACACAATAACATAAGTCATAGCCTACTATATATAAGGCCTAAGAGTAACTTTACCAGGGATGCGGTAGAAGATGGATGAAGAAATACATGAGCTGCCTTAAATCATTAACAAAGCACAATAGAGCTTAGGAATGTATTACCAGCATATATAAATATGGTGTCAAAGCACCCATATCCGTTGTGAAAATTTAGATTAGTCATCAAATGATTGCGCCACAGGCTATATTTGGGTCAAATTTAGTGATTTTCAGAGGCCGTTTAAGGGCACTTCTAAGTGTTTTTATAACAAAGTTTTTCGCATAGAACTGAGAAGTGAATGTGTTAATACTAAAAATTTGGAATTTTTTCATGGAATGTTCTTACATTCCAGTGTTGCTATGGAAACGTGTTTCGGTCAGTTGGGGCTATATCTTGAAAGTAGCGATAGCTAGACATTCAAATTTAATCCCATTTGATAGCAAATAGGCTACTTCCTATTAAGCTATAATACAATTTCTATGTCTAAATTCAATGGATTACGAGATATTCGACAAATTACCAAATGTGACCAATATGATAAATTGTCTAATAACTCGTAGTTTTGATATTTAAGATTCATATATACTCGTAAGTGAGCCAAAAGAAATTTTAGAATAATTTAGATGAACGATTAAGACCACCAGTCAATGAAAACTAATATCCAAGATCTGTACAGCGTAAATTACTTTGTCCTTTGGAGTATTCGGAAAGTCATTGTTTCCTCTTTTCTATTTCTTAGATAACTTAATAACAACAAGCGCGCATCGCTAGCTTGCGCTGCGCGGCTGGCGGACAATTTGTGGCCACCGGAGGCGCACTTAGGGCACCTGTGGTCACCATTGATTAATGATATGGGAAATAACATCTCTAAATACGTCTGTCATAATGCTATAATCGATATCGCACGAAAAATCACCAAATTTGTCAATTTTTAAAATTTTGATGCGTAATGATGACGTCATAACAGAGTGATGAGTCATCATTTTTTAATAGTATAATAGTTGGGTCATATGTGTGGTATATTAATATACATAATCTATTAAAATTTCGGGCTTCTATCTCCTATAATGGCTGAGTTATGCTCGAATAACTGTATTGCTTAACTTTTACAAATGTGACAATGACGTCATTATTCCATGATGAGCCGACATTTTCGTCTGAGCTCAGAACT